>AYJT01083098.1:0-13980 GCA_001278415.1 Ocimum tenuiflorum | reverse complement strand
AATAAAAAAAAAAAACCGAAGTAAGACGACCCCCGGCCACCACACCGATCAAATTTATATTAAAATTGTCATACATTTAGTTGTTGATAAGTTATGATTTGCTATCAAAAAATCTATCGATAACAGATAAAGAATCAAGTTGTAATTTTCATTAAGAGAATGTTACCTTGTAGGAAAAATACGATTTTTTCTCAAGACAGGACAAACCAAAATTTGGAAACAACGGAGTGTTTGTGCCGATTGTTATGAATTGATTCCTCGTGTTTGTAGTAAAATATATAGTATGTAAGAATTTATGACAAATTTCCACACTTGCACAATAGTATTATATTATTATAATCATATGTGTATAAAATATAAATACGATTTGCTATAGTTAGAATACAGAATTTTGAGCCTACCTATGGTATGGCATATTAATGTGCCTATCCATTTACCTGATTATATATCCATATAAGATTGTCATATTAATTCTTCACAGTATTCATAGTAAAATTTCTTAATGGATGATGGTGTTTTATTACAATTAAATTCAAGCTGTATAAGCGATACTTGAAAAAAACATATCTAAGTTATCGTTAGAGAAAGAAGCGATGGAGTACATCTAATGTAAATATATGTTTTCAAACATCATAATTTGTTTTGGAATTATAGGACAAAAGCTTTGCCTCGGTAGGAAGAAAAATATGTACGTAGATTCTATATTCTTCCATTCTTGACACGGCCAATAATGTTATCATGATATGATGCACAGGAACTCGAACAAAAACGTTGATGAATAATTTAATGGTTAGATATTTTGAATTGTTATCTGTATATTAGATTGTAAATTAACAAAATAAAAATGACTTATTAATAAATGAACAAGTCCACACATGCAATACAAAAAATGATGCTTATAGAAGATGATACTGAAATAGAAAACTGAAGGCGACAGACACGACATATATCTAAGCCTATGACAAATACTTTAGTTTATGTCCTTTGATAGTGCATAGTGACAGTCAATTCTTGAGGGTGGGGGCGTAAGTGTGTGTAAATCCCCCTCACAACGCGTGGCTCGACAAAGAATAATTTCACCTACAAAAAACGCCCATCTTTTCCAAGCATATATATTATTCCCACTTCATATTTCCCACGCATTTGACTCGAGTATTATTTATCAAATACAGATTTCGAGGGATACATCATCATATAATGATATTCAAGTATATTGATTCTTGGCCTAACTTATAACATTCATTAAAAAGCAATGTACCTACCATCAACATAGAGTAACGTTGTCGTCTTTAATGCATTTGGGAGCGGGAGCATCATCTTCAAGAAATGAATGGTAACATATAAACGGAGTAATATTTAACAGTCATCTGACATCAGCAAAAATGATCAAAACCCCTCGTTGAAAAAAGGAAACCTAATACACAGAAAATTCTCAAAAAAATGGACGATCAAATACCAAGAAGCTGGAAAGGACTGATGATAACTACTATATGGACTAATGCGCTCTTCATATACACTAACTAACAACTATCAAGAATCTATAACCTAACCTAGAATATCAAAACTGCACTGGTATGACCTCTGAGTATACCAGACGATGTTACGTTATAGTTTAGAGTATTTTGTACTGAAATAAAATTAGCTGTTGTTGTTATACTCTGTCTGTCTCCATCACCCTTGGTGGTTGGTGGTGTTGAACGCTAACCTTACTAAACGTAAAAGTTCCTCTACATCTTGAAAACTGAAGTCGATAACTTTCTTAACACAAGTAATCGCATCTTTATTCTGAGACTTCTTTAGTTCTACATGAGCTGCTCCAAATGTATCCTTTGATTTTTTGGCAGCTTCCATTGCACAATTCACGTCTTTTGTCTACGGAATAATATAGCTTAGCTCGTGTTAACAAATATACCAAATCTGACATAAAGTAGAAAAACAAAAACAAAAACCTTCAATAATTTCAAACTGCACATCTTACAACTAGAATGACATCAACCACTTCAACTCACCTTTCTAAGATTTATTCACGCGGAATGGAACTGATAATAAAACTATGCAATTCAGAGACCTTCTGAAAGATTGCTAAATATCAGCTAAAATAAGTAGCAGATTTAAACAAATTAATTCTATAAACTTCCAGAAACTAGAACGGTTGAAGTAGTATGATGCTCTACCCATCCCCCAAATCAAAAAAAGTAAAAAAAGGATGAGATGCAGATTAGTAGCCAAACCAATTATGCATTTGCATGTCAAATCACCACCAAAGAATATAAACAAAGGCGGATGGCATTATTTTTGTCAATCAACTTACAAAATCAAGCAGACGAACAAAGTTGGGGAAGTTGCGAGGCAATATAACATGATTTCCAGCACGAGAACCACAACTTTTTGACAATGTGACCTTGTCCATCATAGATAAATTGTTTAAGTTATCAATATCAGAAGCAGAAGATGATGGAGATTCACCTAATCAGAGAAGCAAACATAGCATCAATATCAGTACCATAAAGCATAACCTAAACTATATAAAATGATTATATCTATGAACATCAGAAACAAAAGACTATATATATACATATATATTATGCACGTCAATCCCCAGTTCTTACGGCCCAATTGTCACTAAGAAAATTCCCATAGATCAGGTCCATTTTTTTCTGATAGTAAAGAAAGGTTAAGAGGAAAAATAATTTCAAAGGGCATCTAAAAGTAGTTAGCATGTAAAGGTGTATGTCATTCTTCATCTAAACTACCATAAAGTCAAAAACTATAGGTACGAGGTCATCCTTTAACTTAATCTAATGATGATAGCCAAAATGTAAATAAAGAATACAGATTGGAAATTGTCCAGGCATACTAGTTGGCTTTTACCATTACATTCTGGGTTGGTTAATAACAGTGTTTGGCGATAAAGAGAACCCATCTAGTGAACAAATTGTATTTCAGAGAAAGAAATATCATACCTTGTGGAGCCATTTGCAGACTTGATTGCAAATCTTGGCAAAATCTGCTTGCAGATGAACTTTTGCAATAAACTACCCTAAGGTAAGCCACCTCCACGCATTTATAGGCCAATGCAGCGAATGTTAATTCATGGCCTTTTTCATATTCACTTGCACATGTTCTGCAGATTATGTGAACTAATGAGACTTTCAAAAAGAGTAGTCATCTAATCAAGAAACTTCACACCAGAGGTAAACTACCGACTGATACTACATCTACATTCCAAATAAGCCATATATATGCAAGGTTCTAAAATAGGCATGATAATTTGAATCCCAAGAAGTGTGCCATCCTTGTAACAACTAGACAATAAATTAAACATATTCATTGCACAAGAAATTGAATGCCTCCCCTCTCCACCCATGTTGTTCATCATACCATATACAGGCACAGTAGTAAATCAATATTCAAACTTGATCTATCCAATCTCCAACACTTATCAAATCCAAATTTCCTCATACACAACAAACGAGATTGGATAGGTAAAGATTTTAAACATTGGTATTGCTTGGGGATAATTTCAGAAGCAAGCAACTCATAATATATCAAAATAAAGTTTGCTACCACCTACAGAATGAGAAATGGCAAAGCACTCTGGTACCAAATATCTACTCACTTGCAAAGCTGGGCCGCAGCACCGTACATTTGCATTGGACTCATCTCCATTTGTTTACTAGGTTCTGCATTGCAGGCTTCTAGAAGTGAAGCTCCGAGAAGAAACTTTAGGGCAGCTTTAAAGTACTCATAGTTACTTTCAGAACAAAAACCAGAGTTCTGCAAAAGATAATGTAAATTAAAGAGACATAGAAGGAAGATTCTTTATCCGCATTAAACAATCTCAAAGATGTATACAAGTATAAATGCATCCACACACAAATTCAAATTCAAATAATTGGACGCTTCAGAAGAACATGATGAGTGGACAGTTTTAAGACACAGAAAATGCGGAAAAAGAAAACCTTTATTGAATCAGCATGCGTTCTAAGTTCTTCAGCTTCTTTCAAGACATTCTCAGCTTCTTTCAAATCAGTGCATACAGTAGCACCAGACACATTCTTTCTCCGAAGGCTTGTATCCAGAGCCACTGCTTCCCTGTTAATCAAATTCTTAGTCTGATCTTCAATGCAGGAAATAGTAGTACCTTTTCGAGTCTTTGATGTATCACCAAGTGCGGAAGCATCAGGTGGTCTTGAATATATATGACTTTTTTTTGAGAAACTCGTTGATACTGATGCATGTTTGATAGGACATGGTGCACTTTGTTTATCTCCCTGACGCAGGTTAATGCGCACCTTTCCACTGAAAGGTTCTATCTGGGAAGAAACTTGCTCTGTAGAACTTTTTGAACGATTCTGTTTAAGATTCTGCTGCATGACATCACTGTTACAGGGATTACTTGATTCCAGCTTATTCTTGTCATGTTCTCTCTGTGTAGATTGCTTCTCGCTTCTGTTTGATCTTCTGATATTGTTCTTACCAACACTCGGATTTTTAACAGACTTGTGGCTGAGATGGGAGAGAGTATGTCGCATGTTACCTGATATTTTATGTTTGGGTGCATGATGGTTGTCATCAACAGCTGTCGCTTTTTGTTGTTTACTCCTTGAATCTAGTATTGCCAGGCCAGATGTTCTCCTCTTGGCCGTACTATCATTCATCTGAAGTTTCTTCGCACTGCTTACTGCACCAACGTCATTGAACATACAATCAACTTTCCCTGTAGTCTCCGCCATCAATGGTGATACCTGGTTTGGATAGAGCATCCTCATGGGAGATGAAGAAACTGACTCCTCTGGTGACCCTTTAGCATCAACATAGCCAACTCTGTTTTTACAGGAATCAGAAACCTTAGAAGAGCTTGACGTGGCAGTCAATGACAGATGTTCACACCCCAAATCCTTTTTCAGTTCATCTATATCTTCAATAGTGAGACGCATCTTTGCTCTAGATTTTTTACCCTTTGGTTCTTTCTCAATTTTCCTATTAGCTGAATATTCTTTGACCCCCAAAGATTGGATGTCTACACTTCTTTTTGATATATCACCATCATGACCTCTGCTGAACTCATCATCTTCAATATGAGATACTTGGGATTTATTGTCTCTATGAGGATCACCATCCTTGCTGCCCTCGTTGACAGAAGATTTTCCGCCTTGTAGGGCACTTCCATTGTTTTGTTGTGTCTCCACCTGATGTTGGCTACTTACATAATCCTTCAATTTAAACTTTTTAGCAGTTAGCTGTCTACCATTAAATATTTCAACACCCTGGGGCACATTATCTGGTAAATCCTGCATAATATTTTCATGCTTTACATTGATTTGGATATTGCCCAGTCCCCCAGAGATCCCATCTTTTTGTGCGCCATTTTTCTTCCCATGCTTCACAGATGTCTTACCAGGCAAACCAGATGTCACACTGTATCGATTCACACCAAGTTTACCACAAGAATTTTGGACATTGTCCACTATAGGCACATCCCTAGATTTAATCCTTTTCATATTCCCCTTCCCATGTAAATATTCACCTGACTCCTTGATTTTTTTCCTCGGATTTGAATCATCTGTAGAATTTTATAGACATCCATAAAGAAAAAATAATCATGAAATGCAGAAAAATGACAGCTATAAACATCATACCTCCAATCACATGGTCTCCTTTTCGTTTATTTAATGTGGCTGAAAGAGATGCTGATTTACTTGGGTGCTGCATATCAAATTGGTTTGAGATATTTATTCTAGAAAGAGAGGGCTTCACATCATTGGAGCCACCATTTTCCAAATCCATCCGCAACATTTGCATTTGACTATTTGAATGAGGTGGATAACTTGTGCCAGCTGTACTCTGCCTTTTTTTCAGTTTCTGCTTCTTGATTTGATCAAAGGCAATGTTCAGGTGGCTCTGATTGAAATCATGAGCACTGGCTGTGATTGCACCAATCATGGTTCTATTAGAATGAGCGTGGAAATTGGGTTGATTTTCAGGGACAGGAACTTGATTCATAGCACGAACAGCAGCTGAAGTGTCATCTTCACTAACATCACAACGATTTAATCCTGGACTGAAGATTAAACAAAACTGCAATTAAGTCTAAGCTCAATTTTCAGTTTGAGTTTAACCAAATAACACCAGGCAATGCTATAGTAATAGAGAGCGCAAGCTAGACCGAAAACACAATTCACCTAGGAACATTAAATTCCTTGACAAGAATGAACAGGTATAGAGCATATTTATTTCTGAGACAAATTCAAAATTTATCCCAGAATTTTAGCTTGACAAATAACCCAGTGGCTTTAAAATCTTACCAGTATCCTCCCCGAACCACCACAAACATCCTCTTGAGGTTGAGGCAAAGTATTTGTCAGGCATATAGGGTTGGGAGACCCAAAACCATGGAAGGATCAAGGATTGAACCCCACTTATATGTCCATCAAAACTTTTATATGCATCCGATGTGGGACATAATGACATACACCTCAAATTCTAAGAAAAATAAAAATATATCTAGCAGATATCCCTTATTGAAGCACTTGAACAATTTTGAAATTATCTATTTTTTTTGTAAATGGACATATTGCAGTTATCTAATCTATTAAGTTTCAAATAACAATTTGAATCTAAAAGCGATATGAAAAGCCAGAGAGTAAAAGATTCAATTGATAAGTAAAACATTATATAAACTTTCACCAATAAAAAGTTCAATGACCAAATGGGAAGACAATGACTAGGTTATAGTGGAGAAACTTACAGCCAGTCTAGCATGCTGCATACCCACTTCTCAGGGAGAGACTTTGTGCCGTATGGTAGAAGACGCCACTTCTCACAACGGTCACAGCCAACCCAGTTTTCTTGTATCAACACAGGAGCTGCCACTGTCTGCTCCAATCCACTGAAGATTCCTTCCTTCGAATTTATTGCTGCAGCTGGAGGCTCTACCATACGGCAACCAGAAGACACCCTATTTAAATATTTCTTATTATTTGACCTCTCCTTAAAGTTATCAGCAAGTGCAGGTTTTGACTTAACATTATCAAGATTAAAGTTCTTAGGTGATTCAACCGGGGGCCTCTCTGATAAATGCTTCGTGTACTCCAAGTTATCTGATTTTGTGAAAATCATGTCTGTTTTTCCGAAATGAAGCTTATGAACATCTTTCTTTCCATTGGATTTCTCTTTGGATGCAGCAAAATCACCATCCTTGAAACTATCTGATTTCAATAATTTATTTCTACTGCTTTTCTTACTTATTTTTAACTTCTTTCCGCCTTCAATTGACGACATCCCTATAGAATGAGGATCAGAGCCATCGGAAATCGAATGTAGACCAGTTTCGGAAGTCAAGCCATCCATAGCTTTTTCAACTCTTTCACTTTCAGAAAGATTGGAATAAAAACTTCCTTTACCTTTGCTCTTGCCAACTTGCCCACCATCAACTGAAATATCCTTCTGAGAGACTATTGCCTTATTTTCCTCAATTCTCTCTAGAGAATTGCATCTAGATGTTAGTTGCTCAGACTTGCCATGAATTTGGTCTGTAGTATGTTCAAATGTAACACCCTTAACTGAATCACCAGAAAAGGCTCGTCCTTTAAACCTATTCTTAATTTCCCCTGTATTAATTAGGGCATTTTTATCCACCTCCCTAACACTATCAGATAAATATTTACAATTCAAGTCATGGAATGGCTGCATGTTGCACTCTAAGCTGTCTTTAAATTTGTCAAAGTTCCCTCTTTTGTTAACAGCCTTTTTCTTCTCCTCCTGTGAAGCATCATTATTCAAGACTTTAACGGATATTGCAGGATTCTGGGAAGCAGCTTCATACTCGCTTCCTATAAAATATTCCCTTTCTCTTGTTAAGTTCAGCAATTCCTCAGATAGAGGTGAAAGAAGCAACCCACTGGATACCGGGAAAGAAGTCATCATCTGTACAAAGAATGACACAAAGTAAATCAACTGGATCTAGATGTGGAAAATGTGACTAAATGATGCACCGGATAGTAGATGTCATTATCCTCTGAAAAAGACTGGGAAGGCAATGCAAATATGCTTGATCAAAAGCATACTATAAAGCATTGATCTTTTTCCAAAGCAATCTAGCTTTTCAGTATTAGAAAGGATAAATGATTTTTGGACTAAAACTCTCATCCTCGCCTTAAACAAAAATGGAAGAGGGGAAACAAATAAAAAATGCACCCCTTGAGTTAGGGATTAAAATATGGGTATCAAATTTGACTTATCAAAAATTTCTTGCCAGTTTAAAAAGTAAGATGGCAAATCAGATCACATAACACCTAGCTGAAAAGCCGAGAAGAAATCACACCTTGAGCATGTAGGAAGGAGATTCATTAGGTATCTCATGAGTTTCAGACAGTAACTCATCACTTTCATTATGAGTGTTTCCCTCTGAGGAAGACGGAGATGTAAGCCCTAGACTGGATATATGAGATTTATATTGAGCCAACCTTTCAGGTCCCACTTTGATGCGAACCTTCAGTATTCTTTGATCTGGTGGATTGCCTAACTTACTCGAAGGAAGTTCAACTTTTCCAGGAAACGTTTCAGCCTTTATACCAGAAGACAAGCTTGCCTTTTGTCTGATTGAAGCATCATGAGATGAGGATTTTAGTGTTTGTGATACGCGCACACTCGGGGAAGAAGAAGCTTCATCCCTCTGAGTTGAAGGTATGACTGATTTAGGGATGGGTCCCTGTGTGGTATCCAGCCCATATAGCTGAGTAAATGCAAAGTTCCCATGGACATGTATGAACCATTAATTAAGGACTGTACCATATACCTCTGGACAAGCATTAGGAGGTCTAGGCGATTGGGAAATTGGAACTCTTGGTGGAGATTTTGGCTGCGACCAAATTGAAGGAGAGCGTTGATGCGTGGGCAAAAATGAGCCATATCCACCAAATTTTGCCCCTGCCGAAGCCACCAGAGAATATTCATGGTATTGATTTCAGAGAAGTATGAGGAGAAGATAATTCGATTCTCCACTTACCCAAATTTTCCGCACAAACCCCACCTTCAAAATCTTTCTGTAGATGGCCCAGTATGCTTTGAACCTTATCTCCCTTTTAGAAGCAAAGCAATTAACATGGTTAAATAATATAATATGAGATAAAACATATAAACCATTAAGAAATGTAAAATTGATAGCTATACGAGGTTAAGTAATAGGAAAACGAATTATTCAATTAGCTGTGTTCTTGCTGATGGACATGAGCATGCAACTAGGTACAGTCCATGATATAATGAGAAAAATAGGTCTAGGACATCCAGCCACATTTAAGATTACATCCAATAGTAATACGAAGCTTGAATCATCATTGAAATTTTATAGTAGCAAGAAGATCACAGAATTTATTTTTTTCCATCTTCTACTATCCAAAACAAATGAGAATATCCCATCATACATCCACTCCTACTGAAGCCATTTGAAAATATCGCCACATTATAACCGAACATACCCAGCAACAGCTGCTTAAATTAGGTGCATTCTATTATGGTTTTTAGGTGAAATGATCATCTCATTAAGTTCATTATGTCGATCAAACTTAGCATTTCAAAACAAGGTCAAGCACATTCCACCGAAACTTCATTCCACATTCACTAGAACAATTGATCATCCATCTATTACATTCATCCCTGAATATCAAAAAAGTAAAATCCAATTCTCTGTTAGTTCAACCACGGTACAGTTGACCACTTCAAAAGAACATAAATTGCATTTGTCCGATATTGACAGCATTAATTGCCAAAGAAGCAGAGAAGAAACCCATACAATGTACGAGAGAGCTATATCAGGATCAATGTTTGCATCATCCTTGTAATAGCAAGTCTCTCCTTCTTCAAGCTCAGGCTCCTGAACCATCCTGCCCCACTTCCACAAACTCCAAATTCAGGAATAATGCAGAACCCTAACCATAAACCTCCCCCAAAAATCCTCAAATTCCTCCAAACCCAAATCCAACCTCTATCCTGAAATCCAACATATCACTTCCTCAGTTCAAAAAAAGGCAAACTCTAACCCAGCAATATACTCAAAACCCACTAACAAAATCCCCCACAAAATCCCTCCAATTCCTCGAAATCGAAAACCCTAATTCAGAATCTGGTTGACCACCACCATATACAGAAGAACACGTGTGCCAAATTTATTCGTACAAACAGAAATGAGTAAGCGCAGTCCCAAATAATCAACTTTTGCATGAATTGAGTAATGATCGAAGCGATTCTCAATGGAGTCGTAATTGCTACTTATTTGTTGTCTTTTTGGTTAAGTTGTGCGTGTGTATATCTTCGTGTGTAGTGTCCTTAAATGAGTACAATTTAAGATTTTTTACTACTAATGAGGAATAGGGCTGGCCCTCATATTTTACGGGTCCTAGGCCGAAAAGGAAAATCACGCCCCTTAAATTTTTGCTACTAAATATTTTAATTATATAAAATTTGTAAATTAATCAATACTTTATTGATTTTGCTTTTTTTATCTAATAAAAATGATATTTAGATTATTTATATCTTTTTCTTATTTATTTGTTGATGTAGTGAAATAACATATGTTCTGACACATGTTATTCTATTTTTTACTTTTTAATAAAACAACATTAAATAAAATTTTGTGCCTAATATATACAGTTTAAAAAAAAAATTCAATAACAAATGCATTAAGTGAATATATAAAATATCTTCTAAAAAAAGTGAATAAATAAAATATCTATGTATATATATTTTACACATGCACGAAATAATAAATTAAATTAAAAGTAAATGATTAGTGTACTATAATAAATTTTAGTAATGAATATGTAAGATAAATTAAGTTTCATTTATCATGTCTAATTTAATCACATTTACAATTAAGTATAAATTAATTACATGAGCTCCAATATTTAAATATTTGAATTTAAATTTTGTAAATTACATTCAAAATCATGATTATGTAGCTTTTAAACTAAATTCAAATAAAACAGTGAGAATTGAACATAAATTCTATACCTAATTTTATAAGATAAATAAGTTAATTTTAAATTGAATATAGGAGATAACATATATTGAAATGGAAAAATATGACAAAACAGAAGAAAATATAAAAGTAAAATGATAAATAAAAATGCATTTAAAAAATAAATTTTGGAAAAGAGGCGTTAGTTTTTTTTTTTAGAAGAGAAGCGTTAGTTTCTGGCTTTCACTTTAACCACATAATTCTATTTTTGTTCAGCCGTGGCCCCACAAAAATTATTTCATCTTCTTCCTTTCCTAACTCTATTCTTCTCCAACTAAGCTCTCCATTCTTCTGTTACTATAAACGCCATTAAAATGGTTTATAATTTTCATCATTTTTCTTCTTTTATACAGTTATTTGTATTTATTTATTCTAAATTGAACAATAACAAGATTTTTCAACATTTATCAATAAAATCATTCTCCAAAATTTGGAGCCCAAAAAAATCGGGGGCCCTAAGCAGTCGCCCTTCGAAGCCGGCCTGATCAAGATTAAGTGCAACGCACGTAATACCTTTATTATTTTATATAAACAATAAAAGTATTTTTTTTATATAGTTTGTGATGGTGAGAAATGATAAATTAAACGGGTTGTGAATAAAAAGATGGGAGAATCGTCAATTTTATATATAAATTAAAAATTAATGAATTTATTCAATTAAAAAATTAATATTTAATAGTATTTAAACTCACATTATTAGTATGTGTTTACCACAAGATAAACTATATTTTAATAAAATATTTAATATTCTTTTAAATTGTTTATGTCAATAATTTGTCAATTAAATTAATAAATTAAAAATTAATAGATCATTCAATCATCCAACTAATTTTTACACATATTGACAAATAGTATATAGAATTGTGCCAGTTGTATTTATCACAAAACAAACTATATTTAATAAAATATTTAATATTATTTAAAAAAAAGAAATCATTTAATAGAGCTCTAGATGTGCCCAACGAATTTGTCAAAAATCAAAATATTACTTAAGAAACAGTAAAAATTGATACAAATATTTTATTTTAATATATTTGAATAATTTATATTACAAAATTAAACTAACTTGATACATGCACAAAAGTTGGAATTATATTTATAGCTATGGGATCACGTTTGCAAAACAAAATTTTAGAATAAGATAAATATATCGTTTAATTATTTAATTTATCAGAAATAGTTATTGTTATTTATAAACTTTGTTGTTGTATAATTTATTTTATTTCAAAATTAAATATACAAGATAACTAGGAGGTTCAAAGTTATGAAATTTATTATTATAATATAATAATTAGAAGATAAGATTTGTTAGAAACTAAGGATAATGTCTAACTTACATTATTAATAAGTGCAATTCTAATATATGTTGGTCCCAAATCAGAAATAGATATAATGCAGAAGCATTATTAAGTAATCAATTGAGTAAATGATGAACCCAGATTTTAATCTCAGCTGACTTATTGACTAAGTCAGCTAGTTCAACGAAATGTTTGTTTTATCAAGTAGGTTTACGAGTTTGTTTCAGCTATACTTCAGCTACTTAAGAGGTAGCTGGGTTTCAAACACTTAGACAAAAGTTAAATAAAGTTGTAAAAAAGACAGATATTATAGATGTTCGGATCAAATCAATCCTACGTCCTCTCTTCCTTCAGATGAAGGGAATTCACTAATCTTTGTTGTACACGATGAGTTAACACAATTTACAATTAGAATTATTCTTAAATGGAGGACTTTGTCTTCCTCGGTCGCAAGCACAGCTGATCGTAGAAGCTTCAACGGAATTTTCTAGGCTTCTGGATCGTCAGAGTTTGAAATTTTGAGTTCTCTTTAAGAACGTGCTTTAGTTCAAATGATTGGTTCTTTGATAAAGGATTAACCAAAGAACGTCTCAGTATCCTCAGCTGAAGGCTTTGGACCATTGGAGTGATGTCTCGAATTCAAAACTCGGAAGATGGCTATAAATTTAAGAGAGAGCAGAGAACTTGAACGCGAAAATGCAAGTGAGTAATTTTTTCTTCTTGTTTTATCTCTTCTATTTATAACCAAGGGATTTAGAATAGTGTCCGTTGTGAGACAACGGACAAAATCCTTCCTTTTTGGCTTCTACAAATGGAGCCGTTATTGTACTTGAATCAGGCTTTATCCTCCTCTTTTTCTGCTGGAAAGTCGGATAAAGTTATTAGCCGCTGGATAATAACTGAAGACTGACTACCTTTAAGGTACAGTAGTAGGTTAGCTCTGCTGCATGTCTTGTCACTTCTGATCTTCTACTGAGTCTCAGTTGTAATTGAGTTTAAGGTTGACTTAAGAACTGACTTCAACCTTTTCAAAGTGACAGACAGCTGACTTAAGTGTCAGCTTTGAAATCTTCGTATTCTCTTTGTATTCAGCTGACAGCTGAGCTTAACACAGCTGTCAGGGTAACTGTGAACCACATACTCACAGTTGAGTTTATTATAATTGTTGGAACACTTGTGCCTTCTTATGCTCACAGCCGAGAAGACTATGTTAGATTTTGGTATACGTAAAGCTAACTTTATTTATGTTGTATACAAAATTAACTGTTTCCATGTGTTTCATATAAAAACTAGTATGTTTATCTCGAATAACTAGGGTGGATCATGTAGCGTGTAGGAGATCGCAATATATTGCATGATCGCTAAATTTAGGATATAAACTGTAATCACAACTGAGACGACTTGAGGACTAGTCGCCGATCTAGGCTGCAGTATATTCGAGAAATAGCTTATCCAAGTTGTTTCATATACTGGTACGTGCGACGTATTGATTGGATCACGTTGGGATGTATTCTCTTATCTGACCTGAGTAGATAATCAAGATCTCAGTGATTTAACTGAATCTAGCTTAATAGAATTTTAAGCTGAACCTAGCTTAATAGAATTTTAAGTTATATATAGGCCTTGTGTGTCACTTTGACTTGCTGTGGGTGAGAACTTTCCGTT
>AYJT01083097.1:0-14920 GCA_001278415.1 Ocimum tenuiflorum | reverse complement strand
AAATTAAATAAGAGATTAATTAATTAGAGCTGTCAGATCTTGATTAATTAATGAGTGTCAGATATCTTAAATGTGGGAATCGTTAAATCTAATACAAGCCCCCAACTCACCATCAGAGGATAGAGGGATAGGTCAGTATTGGTTCTCTGGTGAAATGAATCCGATATTAATAAATTAATTTATGTCTATGGGTTAGACATGGAGAAATTAATTTATTGATAGACCCACTATATTTTCTTATAATTGGTCCCTGGGTTGGCCCAATATCCTTTTATTGAAGGAATCGTAGGCTCAATAGGAAAAGACCTCCTAACTCCTTTATAAATATAGGTTTGTGCTTAAAAATCATAACACAATTCATGTGACACAAAATCACAAAAACCCTAGAGGTCTCATAGGGGAGGTAACGCCTAAGGGTAGGAATCCGGACTTGGAGATTTCGCGATCTGTCATTACCTGGACTATGCGAAATCAGGCAGGGGATACAAACTCAGAATCAAATTCTGGAGTCAATCTCTACATCCGTAGACGATATTTGCGCCAAATTCGCAAGTAAGAATTCCGCAACTCATGTGTGATGCATTTACAATTTCTAAAAGCATGTTGAGCAAATAATTGATGTATGATAAGTTATGATATCCGAAATTCGGTCCAGGCAAAACGAATCGAGATTCAGTTTTTGCATTCCTACAGACTATCTGTGGTATCTCTCAGCTGTGTGGACACAACTGAGGACATGACTTGAAATTTGATCTTCTGCTGCTATCAGGACTTGTATACTTCCAGTTCTTGTCCTTTATGAACCTAAGCTATTATATATAATCATATACTTTTACATTCTAAGATTAGTTCTATTCTAGTCAACTGCATTAATGGTGTTTGACATCTATCAAAATACAAATATCCCTAACAATATATAATACAAAAAATAAATTATATTATACATTGAGAATTATATTTTTATCTTTTAAAATAAGTATTTGAGGAGGATATAATGGGAAACAAATAATTTTAAAAAATTAATACACTTTTATAATAAATATAGATTAAGTAAGCAAAAACGTATGTTATGATTCTTCATATTGTTTTATATATGTCTGAATTGAGTTTACGTTGCAATTAATTAAAATTATTCAGTTTATTTACATTATATTTGATAAATATTATGTGGGTAAGTTACATTTTTCGATCTTATAGGATATTGTTATGTTTTATTTTTATCTCAAAAATTTATTTTTAGTTCCATCAACAAATTTTTTTTTTCAAATATTTTTGCAATTTTAGTTTGAAAACTATTTTAACATTTTTAAAAACTAATTCTTTATATTAATTCACAATGATATATATCGAATATAAGATAAATTGAACAAATCAACAGGCGAATCACATTAATAATTGATTAATTTTTATTTTTTTATTCGGAAATTGAAAATAATTTTTTTGGGCGAAAATAAATAAAATAAATCAATTCTCTCAATTTTAGGTTTATTATAACAGTGTGGCTCCCTTCTCAAACTATTAGATATGATGAACTAAAGAGGCCAACGCAGAATTTCTCCAAAGATGTTTTTTTGAATAAAGCAAGTCTCCAACGCAGACTCCCCAACGAGAGAGATTGAGAGAGATGGAAGGGCTGACGGAAGAGGAGAAAAAGGCGTTAAGAGGAAGCAAATTTGCTCCTCTTCCATCAGCCACCAATCAAGCTCAATTCCGACCCAGGTTTTATAATACATGCTGTGCATACTTTAATATGTATTTCTATAAACTTCAATTTGTGTGGCCTGTATCACCCTATTCAAATTGCTTAAAACTATTATAGATTGGGGTAGTGGAAGTCATATATCGGATCAGGATACTTCATTTTTGTCAGTTTCGTTATGCATATATAATTAGGGTTTTTGGGATCAATTTGATTCTCGTTTATGTATAAATCTCAAGACACTCCGTGCATTGTCCTACACAAGTTTGAGATTTAGCTGGTATCAATAATTTCGTATTAGAGTATTTATGCTGTTCTCTTTTAGGCAATCGGTAGTTAGGGATACTTTATTATGAGCGCAGATGTATATATCTGTAAGCATGTTGTAAATTAAACTAGTTGTAAATTTAGCTTATGTGTGTGGAATTGGTGATTGGATGCTTTATTTTCGGTGTTCATTTCGACTATGGTATTCAGGGTTTTGTTATGCGTAGGCTGGCACATCCTGGGGGACCAATGAAGACAAACAAGGCAGCTGCCTTGGCGAAGTTCCTTGAAAGAAAGCTTCAGGAGCCAAATGGGCTGGCTTCTGTTGATCCGAAGCTAGTTGAGTTGGCTGTGAAAAATGCCAAACAAACTGTTCAATGCAGTAAATTTCTCATCTTTTCTCACTGTTAACGAGGATGCATTTTTTTAATGAAATTGCAAAATGTTGGATTTGAGTTGCAACTGAGCATTCCTGAATGACCCATACTACATATGTGTTTTTTTATAATGCAGTTATTGTGGATTGTGGGTTTAACTCCGACTTCATATTTTCAGAATGTTTCCATGGTCACCTTTTTATGCTTTGAAGGATCTTCTAAAGTTTCCTACCTAATTAAATCCTTTATGGAGTATTTCGAGTTCTTTTATTTCTCTTTTGGTTCAGTGATTTCTCTTCTACTTCATGTAGCAATTGACCAGTAGGACTTTAAGATCCGCCAGTGAGGATGATTATTTGATAGTCATGCTTAATATTATATTTCATAGATTAAAAAAAGTACTATGTAATGCCTTCAGAAATTCTTTCAATTCTCCCACAGAGAAGTTGAGATTTTAATCATTTGAAAAACTAGGTCTTTTCTTGAATAATGTACAGGATGAAATCGGATTGTAAGGAAAAGTCCCAAAGTATTGTTTGAGAGCGTGAGCATGAAAATAGTTGGATCAAAATGTTAAAGTTCTTCTGCTGCTCCTATGCAATTTCCATCGCCATAAGATATGTTACTCCATTTCACTTGTTAATTCAAAAATATAGATAGTCACAAAATTGATTTTCGTTGTTCTGTTCATGTTCAGGTGGCGCTTCAACGTCAGGAAGAGTTGTGCATCATGTCAATAAATTCGAAGATTATGAGGTGCATATGAATTTTGTTGCATCTTCAATGTGCATAATTTCATTCTTTACATGACGTTTCTTTTCTACTTTACTACTTAGGCCTCATAAGTGGGACCCAACACACCCATGTGAGGGGTGCGTAGTACCCACAACCACATCTGTGTCTTAAGACTTCCCCCTGCACTAGTATTGATTCCCTGTTATGGATTTGACAGGATTTGGAAATAGAAGATACGAATGAAACCTCCGTGCCAAAGAAACATAAGCAAAAGAAGAAAAAGAAAAATAAAGAAAAAAACCAAAAGAAAAAACAAAAGGTATGCCCTCGACAATTTGATTGGCTTGTATTAGAATTGGACTCATTTCAACTTTTGCTGAAGCACGGAGCCTCATTGCTTGTGCAGAAATTGGATGATTCCACTGCTGATGCGTCAAAAAGACCCAAAAAGAAGTTGAAACTATGACATACTTGAATGGTTGAATTTTGATGTGTTTTTTCTTTGTTGGCTGTGATATCTCCGAACCACATTTGTTTGACCCGAAAGCAGATTAGCATTGTTTCCTATACCTCCGTCATTCTCCCCCCTCTATAAGCTAAGAGGCAAGCCCGCTTAGTGTTTCACTCTATATGCTCCAACTGATGAAAGCTGCTACACATTTGCACAACCAGAATAGCTTATTTCAATATTATTTTACTTTTTCTTTTTAAGTGGTGCCAATTATGTGATTGGTATACAATATGAAATTTTGCTTTTAGAATTGAGGATCTCATTTTGTGCTCAAAGCGCAAATAAATGTATACCAGGACTGATGGATTGGCCAACTCGCCTTCAACTTTATTCTTTGAAATCGAACCCACACACCTATAAATTCGATATCAAATTTTCCTCTTTTGAATTCCCGCTTTTCGAATCACGTATTTGTTTCACTCAGCCCTTAAGTAACCCTGTGCGATCCCCCTTTATCCTTGGCAAAAATCAAATCTTATTATGCATCAAACTTCTATATAAATAATTTTACTAATCAAACTAAATGAACTCTACAGTGAACAAATTAAAACGATTGAAACGAGAGCAACTTCTTTCTTAAAATAAAATGAATTAGCATTAAATTGGAGCTGGGGAAGATTCAACTGAAGTCACACCCATTCATAAGTGGTAATGTTAAGCTATAACACCTTTCTAAGTTTTAATAAAATAAGTGCATAAAATAAGGATGATCCAATTTCAGTTTCTAGGTTTTGTTTTTATTTATAAGGATTTGTTTTTACCAAGACAGAAGGAACAGAAAAAAATGAAAAGGAGAACTAGAAGGGGGAGAAGTAAGCACTCATGATCTGTTTTTTCATTTTTTTAAAAAAATTATTTAAGCCTAACGCAATTTCGGGAAGTGCTGACCAAAATCTATAAAATAGACATGAGTAGAGAGTCAAGTTGGAATAGGTATTGGTGAGATAATGCATGTAGCTATAGAAAACATCGAAACTCATCTTATTATTGCCTCAGGCTTTTAACATCTCTCAAAATGCTTTACAATCTGTCAAAGGGTATCTCTACTCAACGTAAAATGCAGGCTATCCACTCGAAGCAACTGGTTTAGAGTTGATGGCAAATCATTTACAATTAAATTCTTTTTTCCAGAACTGGTAGAGCTCATAATGACGATGAACTAAATCTAGTAATCCATCTCACCTAAGGAATAAGGGAGAGCTGAAACAACAGTCCATCTGTGGTTAAGTTGGTATTAATGCCAATATCTGGTTCTTGATGATACCCACGCACTTCTGAATTTCGGTATAAACAGGAAGGTTCTTTGAACAGCGTGGCTGTAAACTTGTCACAGCTGAATCCAGTATCTGTGCCACATCAGATGGGGGGAACTGCCGTTCTGTACACTTCTGCAATAACATAATAAATATACGAATCCCACTCAGCCAATATGCAACCCAAATTCGTCTAGAAATGTTCACTTCAGAGAGAGAGAGGTTTGCTTTCTTTTTTTAATTCACCTGAATCATGAGCAAAGTTGCCACACATTTTGTGATCAGCTCGGAAGGAATTTGTGCTTCAACATCAGATGCATTTGTCGATTTAGCATCAGTTTTCTACAACAGTTTTCAGATTAAAACATTCAATACATCATGTAGTATAATTAGGAAGCGCAAGCTGTATGACAAAAGAAACAAAATCATGCTGAGGCAGAAAACTCACCACTGGAATGCAGTCATCTGAGGAAAGTCGGTCATTTACATAGTCTATTGCTTCCTCAGTCTTCTCAACAGTATCCTCCCTACTTCTGAGTGATGATATTGCCTGTAGAAATTTCGTCAAAATCACCTCCACCGAAAGTGGATATAACTACAGAAGGACCAGAAGTAGGTAAATTCTAGTAATCCGTTGAGTTTTCTCAGTGATGTGCAACACTAGAGAAGATAAAAAATCAGAAGATAAATGAGGCCAGACAGTACTTGTTTACACGATAAGCAACATTGACAAGTACAAATAGTAGGAATCTCTTACACAGATGTTACGGAAACATTTCTTGAGAAACATGGAGCACCACACATAAAAATGGACACCTGGAAATTGGAGTTAACTTTACCTGCAATGCTGCATCCACCATTGTTCGGGCTTTTGTTCTTGAGACATCCATGATTTCATTCACATGTGATCCCACCTCTTGAGTTTGACATGCAGAATGGTCAAAAGAACCTAATGTGCTACCAGGGTCAGCAAGACCTAGTAGTGGCTTCAGAATTGGCCATGTAAATGGAAGTTTTCCATGATATGTATTTCGTTCTCTCAAGCAGTGTAAAGCTGAAGAGACCTGCCAAAGATAAGTATGCTGTAATCTGATATCTAAATGCAACAGAATATTACCAATAAAATTCAGATATACTGTGTGGGCCTGATACCTGATCATTGACTTCATTCAATTGTATAAGCACAGCAGCATATTGCTTCTTAAATGGTTCTGATTCCTTCAACGGGCTATTATCATCCTTCTGACTTTCCAACACATCATCATTCATGCGTCTCAACTCAAGAACAATAGCTTCCTGCACATGTTGCAAGCAATGAGCCTACTGTTGTATACAGCTACAAAATCCAAATACTAAAATATGAAGTAGATGTCCTGGCAAGAAATATTTGATGTCAATTTAACTCAGTCTCAAACCCTAGAGAAAACAAGATGATTTGTCAGAGCAGCAAAGCATCCCATGAATACGTTATATAATCCGAGGAAAAGAGTGCTGATACTGAAAACATTTCTAACAGATACAGGCAGGCAGCAATACCTTTTTATCAAGAGCACGCATCAGCTCGGCGAGAGCTTGAATGTCAGCTTCCTTTGCCTGGACCTGAGCTAGTGTACTAGGCTGACAATATGTCTGCTGGTATGTTGCAACATCACCAGCTCCTGCCCTTGTGGGAACATCAGCATTGGCAGAAGC
The DNA here is from genome assembly GCA_001278415.1 of Ocimum tenuiflorum. NCBI lineage: Eukaryota > Viridiplantae > Streptophyta > Magnoliopsida > Lamiales > Lamiaceae > Ocimum > Ocimum tenuiflorum. The sequence continues at coordinate 8,386 of AYJT01083097.1, read as the reverse complement.
AACCTGGTGAAAGAAACTACTTCAGATGCTAATATTCTACAGTAACTTATTATAATTTGCCAGTGCATACAAGCATATTGGATTGGAAAAACAGCAAAATAACTAGATGTTTTCAAGACGCAATGGGAAATAAATTAATATCCCCCAAATAGATGCAGAGTATTAATTGGAATGTGGATGAAGGTTGTACAAGACATCAAGCTTTGGATGCATCAGCTAGAATAAAACAAAGTAATTTAGCCAACAGAAATTACAAGTAATAATAGTTCAAATGAAATCCCACTTGTCATGCAGAAGCGGGAGCTCCTCAGGTTTGTCATATATATATGTGCATCTAAGTTCAAAGGATCAAATAAAGATCCAGTAGAAATTTATACATAACAATTGAGAATGGAAGGAAGAAAATTTGTGCCTGTGTGAGTTTCAGCAAACTGGCAGGATCTGCGAATAAATTTAACCGAGAATCCAGGCTGTCACTAGAAGAGAGCTTAATGTACTCTTTTGCTCGTCCATTCTCTTTTAGTTCATTGAAGCTCTCAAAAAACTTATCAACGGAGACTGCATGTCTCCCAAGCATTGCAGGCATATTCTCAAAAGGATTTACTGGCATGCAGTCAATGTCCTGCCAAAAAATTGTGTCACCCAATGAGGAGAACATAAAAAAAGGGTAAAAAAATAACAAAAATAAACGTGGGGACATGTGGAAGGCTTTCTGAGAAAACTGCAGATGCTAAAGCATTTAAAAATAGAAGGATAGCTCAGCAGATTTTCCTCGCAAATTGCTTACTTTGGTGCAGAAACTGGAAAAAATTTCAACTCAAATTGGACTAATTAAACTGCTATAGCATGGAAATATGCAATTTTATTGCTAAAACTTGTGACATATATGAATAATGTGACATCAGAATTATATATGAAAGCTTGAAGAGCATAAGTGTCCCACCATGACAAATTCAACCCCCAGCTCATGACAGTCAAATTGAACCCGGCACTTAGAGTGATCAACAGTTAGCACACCTCCATCATGAATCTCCCTTGTTTTTGGATGGATAGCAATGACACGCTGTCCAACTGATAAAGGTCTAGCAAGGTCAGTTGGTACTCCATCCCTGATACCGTCACGGAGCTCAGTGTAATGTTTTCTAACTGAATCTCGATACTGATTAAGCTTCTCTTTTTCTTCCTTCAGGAACTGTTCTGAAAATCGCCGTGGTTTACCAAGTGAACTGCTCGAGTATTAGAGAAACCTATTAGCCCAATGCTGGTGCAAGATTCAGATGCCCAAAAATTGAACTATTATAAAATGAAGACACTGACCTTCTTATGACACCCCATTCCACACGAGTCAATCTAGGTACATGACCCAATCCAACATGATAAAGATATTCAACAAACTCTCTTTTTGCAAACCATGGATAATCAATGGCACTGTAGAACCATTCATAAATGCACCATCTCCTTAAACGCTGATTAGATAAACAATTAGACAATTCCTGTTTAACACAAAATGAACAATGAGAATAAACATTCAATTTATCAAACTTCTGTATCCAACGGGATTGGAGCATACCACACCTTAAATCTAAATGATGTGTCATGGAGAGAACCAGAAGACAGATTACTCTCATCATTTGAGGTTTTTTCAGGAAATTTCAAGTCCTTCTGAACCAATTCTTTTTTTGGATTCATCTTACGCCTACTCCTTACTTTAGTGGGTAAGTTAACCTGGTTGACAGGCACCTGTGTGGCTGATTGAGCCGAGTCGCTCCCTTCTTTCCGTAAATCAGCACCGGAGGAATTTTCTGTAAGTTTCTGCAGTTTTGGAGAACTGTTTTGGGAAGATTTCTTAATCTTACTCATTGATTTCTTGCCTGCATCTTCAGCCTGAAGAAAAATATCAATGCTATTTGATGACATCTCAACTAGAGGAGATTAATTAGGAGATGACCACCCTACTTGAGAATAAAAACTCTACAACATGCAGGCAAGGAAAACTGAAAGAGAAGATTGAAACAACTAGATAGAAATAGAATAATACAATGACAAGTAGACTATTACAGCATCAGCAAATATAAAACAACATTCTGGCTTCATACAATATAGAAGTCTGAAACCAAACATAAGATGCATGACAGTTCTAAATAAGAGATTTTAAGCTTGACTACTCCGTCAAATAGTCATTAACCTATACTTACTATAAACGTGTCGATTTTCTCTGAAATGTACATTGACTATTTTATTCCTCTCAAATATTCGTGTACAAGAAATGTCATTGTAATCTACCATATTATATGAAAACAATTTGATTAAAATATGCAAAATCACTTTATACGCGTTAATACATATATTGTTCTCTAGGATTAGAGAAAACGTCAAAGATGTATGTTATCAAGCTAAAATCAGAGTACCTCAAGTCCTGGAGATTCACTAATATGAATATCTGCATGAACTTCAGTTTTTTGATTCTGCAAATATATACTTGAGTAAACTAAATATGCCACAAATAAAGTTTGTGTCAATAATCAGCAATGAAAATAAATGGCATGCCCTTCTCACCTTAGACACTGGCATCTTTTGTTTCTTTCTTGATTTGGTGGTAGACCGATGAGAATCCTCGTTTTCTTGAGGAGCAAAACTACCATAATAAACTGAAGCCTTTCCAGGTTTTGATGTTTTGCTGGAAGCAACTTCGAGACTTGATGCTAGGTGTCCCTTTGTTCTTACCCCTGAGGATCGACGTTTTTCTCTTGACTGGTTTGCTGGCATAGATACTAATGGCACAGTTTCGTCAACATGATCAACATGTTCATCTTTAAATTGCATCTTTGATTCTGATGAATGGAAGCACAGTAGAAACAATCAGGAATTATGGAATCATAAAAATAATGAGAATATGATGACCAAAACAATAGAAATATTTGAATGTACTTTCAGTCTTGCTGTACCAAGTCATTCACTCTCATTACTTCTGTGCAACGTATTGACATAAGAGATAATTTCCTAAGCGGAATTTCAGTTTCCAACACTCTGCTCTCAATTAAATTATTCATGCAGGATAAATAAATCTCAACCAGTATTTTGAAGAGCAACTGAGACTCGGATGCACAAAATTGACACTGTTTTCGGCCCTACCGGAACCATGTTAGTTAAAACATCAAAATAAAAAGGAATAACAAAGTAATAGGTACCACATACATTTTCATCCAATGGGACACACTTGAAAAGAACATGAGCATTCCAAAATGAAATTCCAGTGGATAGAAAACACACACACACCACCTAGCTTAAGTTTTCCTAAAAACTCGTTAACTGCTTGATGATAACCAGAACATTTGGATATGATCAGAATCGAATTCCATTATATGGAAGAAGTAATCACATGCGTTCAATTGCCTGAGAAGGTAGCTAGGTGAACTGAAATGTATTAAAATTGAAAGCAAACTTAGCCTTCATGATTTACGGAAGCGGAAACAGTAGACCTAGATCACGTACCATCCTCATTTTCTGTTGGCATCATCAACGACAAATCCGCCAGTGTTTGCAGGGCATCGAAAGCAGGTCCTTCATCTGCAAAAATCCATCTCAATCTTGAATATAGTGGACATTAAAATACTTTGGCTTGAAATACCACTCTCCCTATCACTGAATATACGTTTGATCAATTAACCTGTTAGCATCTGTAAATGATATTTCCAGTTCTATAAGATAAATGTACAAAGCTAAAAATATTGGAAAAGAAATATTATCCACATTATCAAACAAAATTGTCAAAGCAAGAACTACCTAACATCAATTCTTTCTTAAATAAATATCAAGCCATGTCTAGTTAGATAATCAATTGCCAATAGATTAGTCATTCCCTAAACACATATTATGGAATTCTTTTTATAGCTAACTGACCAACATATCAAAAGGGGAGAAATTCAAAATCCATGTTTTCTTTTTTAACAACCAAGGATTTGAATCTTAAGGAACATTTGTAAAGATTTGACACACCTCTCCCGAAGAGAACCTTTTTGCTCTTCTTCCTCTGCATGGGGGATCTGGAAATCTTGGTGTCATTAACCTCCATATCAAACTTGCTTCTCATCGCACTTAAATGTTGACCTTCCTCTGTTCCACTGCATTCTTCATTGATGTCATCCAAACGACTTTCGTTATTGTTATCAACTTCATCTTTTCTTTCTTCGAGTTTTTTCCCCTTCTGTCTCGTTTCACCAGTGCTTACAGATCCAATCAAATGGGGCTTATACCTAGACAGCTCACCAGTATCAGCTTCTGTACTTCCTTCTAAATCTTCTTCATCTGTGTCTGTTGCCAAGAGATTGACATTTGATACTTCGGCAGCATTATGCTGTAACCAACAGCAATTCTGTAAGTGGTTGAGATATAATATTTCACCAAACCAGGTCAAATCACTACCTTTCTTTGAGCATGCCTAAAAGGTGATGACATGACACTTTCAGCTCTTCTATTCAGCGTACCAGAAACCTGGGGAGAACCACCTCTCTGTGATGCCTCTGCCAAAGCTATTGCTACCTCATGAGCTACTTCATCGTCGTCAGCATTGGCCTTCAATTTCAAGCCCTGTCTTGTTGGAGAAAAATATCTCTCTCCATTGATATTTTCATATGAAAACGACACAGGGAACCTTGGAGTCCTTTTTCCGACAGGTCGAGGTCTACTACCTGAAAGAAATACCAAATATCTTTTTCAGATGGATGCCTAGTTGTAAATAAAATAGCAGGCAGTGCTTAAAATTCTCATCAGTTAGAAAATAAATTAACCGCAGGGTAAAGAAATAATTTTCCCATTACTTATTACACTCAAGTTGTGCACAATAGAAATATCATATGACAAATCAAAGATGCAAGGATGCCAATGGCCAGAGAATTTTGGCAAAAATTTATTGAGGGATAAGCTCATTAGAGAAAGCAAGTTGCAAATAGGGTATGCAAAGGAGCTTCTCATGTATGGGCAAATAGGTGAAAACACTCCAAAGCAGACGTGTCACTGAGCCAGACAAATATATACCCTTAACTTTTGAAAGATAAACATGGATCCATAGTTCCAAAAGAAGTCTACAGAGATGGAATTCAGCATAAATAAATACGTAAGTATCAGATATTGACTCATCTAGATTTTAACATACCACCAGAGCGTTTCTTTTTCAACAATGATAGGCAGCCGTAATCTGATGCAACGACTGGAGATTGCGAAACAAATTGCTCATCCGATGCTCTAGGGCTAATAGGCTGTACTTTCCCACGAGCACCCTTCTGAGTTTTTCGTGATGTTCCTGCTCCATCATTACTCTCTTGGTCACTATCAGTTCCTGCCTGTAAAGCCAGGAAAAGACTATATACTCTGAATTTTGATCACAAAGAGGCCAGCATTTATTTAGTAATTCAGAGAACAATGAAATATTCTACGGCATTTAAGAGTTGATTTTCCATCCCCACAAGTCAGGAAATATTGGTAAGCAGTTTGACTAGTTTCTACATCTTTAAGTGAATTTCTGGCCCCTTACATCTTTAAGTAAATTTCTGCCCCATATAAGAGAAAGGGATAATGAACACATAAACTGCGAGACAAAAGGAATATACATGCACAAGCATAGGGATAACGAAAAAAAATGGAAAAGGACTGAATTCTTGTTGTACGCATGATGATGAATATCAAAATTACATGAGCAAAGGAGTTATATGATCGGATGACATCTTAATAATTGAGTTAAATGTAGTCTTTACCAGATTGCTATAGTGATCAGTCATCATGGCAATTAACCCAGCTGCAGAAGCAGTTCCATGAGGAAGAGATAAATATGCCTGAAATAAAAATAATCAAAAAGTTGAACATAAGTGGAAACATGACAATTGCGGTTGAAGATTGCAAATATATAGTCTCGCTCAAGTTCTTTCTGAAAACCACAACTCCAAAGTTTAGATGTCAAGTCAAAATTGCCTAGACTCCTTGTGATACTTTAGGTGTACTGAATGACATGACGAGATCAAAGACTATAATTACTTGAAATTTGAAAGTATTTTCATTTTAGGATTTGGAGCGCCAATATTGCCTTAAAATCCAATAATCTTATTGTCACACCAGTACATACTCTAGTATATAGTCCGTCGTCCATATGATCATAGGACATAAATGATTGATCTGGACAAATGTCCCCTTTTCTGTTCTCTAATAAACTATTATGGTGTTGATACAATACATAATGACACCAACAGCCTGAAAACTTACTAGTTCCACTATTGAAAAAAAAAAAAGGCAGGACATCTTTCAAATGTTTCAGTGGATGAAATGAGAAGTTCATCTGATGTTGATATCACAACACTCACAGGACACTGGTAGATTTTAAAGAGAATGGATCTCTGAAAGGAACAGACAACAGAGAGCTATTCTATACACTTACGGTAGCCTTGTAAGTGCAACAAACTCCAGAAGACAAAAAGAAATCTCATTTACAAAAACTAGCTTGAAATTAGTAAGGTAGGATTCTTTAGGAAGAAGACAAATTTGATTTAGAAACAATTACCCTATTCATTGTGTAAAGGGCCTCCACCATTTCTGAAGAACGATTTCTGACAGCACCTGCTACCTGCAAACATACAAAGGAGAAGGCAGGCTTTTAGCAAATTAATAGAGTAGGGCCTATAAGAAGAGTTGGCACCAGTAATTTTGATGGACCAAACCAAACTGATCTTTGCTCGGGATGTTGTTGTTATGATGTTACCGAGATCATGGCAGTCATATTTATTTGCCCAGATCAAATATTTTTAAGGTAAAATTAGGTAACAAATTCAATCATTAATTTATGCACTTCATGGTCAATGGGTCGACTATAAATGTGGACTAACCTTCTTCCATTCTTTACCATTCTTGCGGTAAGATTCATAAAAACGAGTTAGCTCTTCCATTGTCCAGCGAGGCCCAAGCATGTCAGACAACTTTCTTTTCTGCATTTGAGGAGAAGAAAAGAAACAGTTATGGTCATTTTCTTGATATGCAAAACAAGACCCAATTTATTGACGAACAACAAAGCGGACTTAGATGATTTCTATGAGATACTGTGATGTGATCCTGCCGCTTGTATAAAAATTCAAGCAGCCAATTTCACTTAATGGCAACTCTACTGTCATACGTCATAAAAAGAGAAAAAAAGAGAAGGGGAAAAAAAACTAGAAATGAAACTGAAGAGCCTTGTTCACTTTCGTTATTCGTCAATACACAATAGTAATGAAATAAAAATTACGGTTGTCCCATTCTATGAGTAATTCTACTCAAGGGAGAGATAAAAGCATATTACAAATTAAGACAAAGGATAAAGGCATATCAGTAAAGCGATATTATACTGGAAACAAACTAGTTCACCAGAAACTCACCCGACTATTACTTCTTTTAGCACTATCTCCATCTTTGCTAGGAGATACCTCGTGGATATAAGAATACCGCTTATTCACACTTCTAGACTTTCTGGCAGTGGGTCCCATAATGTGCCACTTTAAGAAACAAAGATGGCAAAAAAAAGAAAATATATATCAAGAAGTCAAAATGCTAGCCATCACAAGACTGCATAAACTCTTTAAAAGCTATTTACTGAACCACAGGTACTTATGAACCCAGAGAAGAATCTTCAAACTTCTCTCCAGAATATAATCAGAGCCCATACCTTTTGAGTAACTGTTCAAAAGATCAACTAAGAAGGTGCCACATAAACTCATCATTGGAAGTGAACATTTATTGCAATAAGAGAAATGCAGAAAGCAAACAGCTTATAGAAAATTAAATACAAATAATACAATTAAGATACCAAATTTGACATTAAAATCATCTTAAGATGTAATCAGAGAAATGTCAAATAAGCAAACAAAACCACTATATAACTTGAATCATAGAATGAAGACCAAAATAGCAATATTAGAATACAACTCATTGAATTATTTGAATAAAGTAGAAAACTCACATCTATACTGATATGTAGTTTAACTCATCGTCAAGATCAATGTAGATTAACTCAAATTTTACTCTCCGCGCATATTCCACAACATCCATTTACATGAGAAGACCAAACTAGCAATATAAGAATACAACTTATTAAATTATTGATAAACTAGAAAACTTAAATCTATACTGATATATAGTTTAACTGATACTCGAGATTAACTCAAATTTTTCGCTAGCCGCATATTCCACGACATCCATCCACATGAGACATCTCTAACACGCGCGCGCGTGTAGTTATTTCAAAATCGAGCAGCTGAAATACTCATCAAATTTAAAATCGACCGCATTCAAATACCTCAAACAAACGATCTTTAATTTTCAGAACAAAAAGAGGAAACAGGTGAAATCTCCGAGTTGGTAAACGAATTCA
>AYJT01083075.1:0-12561 GCA_001278415.1 Ocimum tenuiflorum | reverse complement strand
ACATAAACAAAGTTAGCTTTACATATACTAAAATCTAACATACGTTTGCTGCAACAAACGACGGAGTGAGCGAACATCAAAGACTGACTAGTGCCGTGAGTGAAACTAGTGCCACTGTAACAAGAAGTCTCTAGGTTAATTCTCTTTTTTTTCTTTTGTGTAATGAATCTATTGTAAATAAATGAGAAAATAATAATAATAATTATTATTATTATAATAGAAAAATTAAAGTTGGATTTTGTAGAACCATTAATCTACATACAAGAAAAACAATAAATAGTAGACCATAAATGCACATATAAATAAAAAAATAATATCTTGTGACGTTCGATAAAAATTTGAACGTTTGGATAATTTAAATAATAAGAGGCTGAAATGCTGCAGAGATTTGAGAGCGATCAATAATTGCGCATTTTCTTTCAACGTTGAAAACTGATATTGTCATAAACTTGGATTCCTTTAATCCGATGTCTCAAAATCGTAAATGATATAAAAATAATATTTTTCTCGAGTGAGACTAAACAGAGGCAGCGACGAAAGCTATCCTTCTTAATCACATCGCTCATCAATGGCTCCAAACTCCGACGAAATACTCCACGATTTCTCCCCTATACTCAGGGTATACAAAAATGGCCGAATCGAGAGGCTAATGGGCCTAGATCTCGTTCCGCCATCCCTTGATCCAGCCACCGGAGTTCAGTCCAAAGACATCGAAATCGCGCCGGAGATCAACCTATCCGCCCGTATTTACCTGCCTGGAAAAGCCGACCGGACCAAAAAGTTCCCGCTTCTCATTTACTTCCACGGTGGCGCTTTCGTCGTCGAGTCTGCCTTCTCTCCTCTCTATCAAAACCATCTCAATCACTTAGTAGCACAAGCCAAGGTAGTGGCCGTATCAGTAAATTACCGATTAGCCCCCGAGTTCCCTCTCCCAATAGCCTTGGAGGACTCTTGGCGCGCTCTCAAATGGGCGACAGAAGGCAGCGATGAGTGGATCAAGGATTTCGCGGATCTGAGTCGTTTGTATTTAGGCGGAGACAGCGCCGGCGCCAACATAGCCCACAATATTGGCATGCGGGTGGGATGGGAGAAGCCGAGAGGCTTCGATCTGCGTGGGATTTTCCTCAATTGCCCCTTCTTCGGGGGCGTGGATCTCATCGGGAGTGAAAAAGCGGAGCATTCAAAATTGGGGAACGAATTTACAGGTAAACTGTGGCGATTTGTTTGGCCTAGCATGAGGGATTTGGACGAGGTGTGGATAAATCCGAGCAAGGATCCGAAGATTGGGAGTTTAGGGTGCAAAAAGGTGTTGGTTTATGTGGCGGAGAAGGATTATCTGAAGGAAAGAGGGCGTTTGTATGAGGAGGCATTGAGGAAGAGTGGGTGGGATGGAGAAGTTGAGTGTGTGGAGGTTGCAGGGGAGGAGCATATTTTCAGTGTTATTGCTCCAGATAGTGAGAATGGAATGGCTATGATCGACAACCTCGCTTCATTTATCAACCACTAGTTCTTATTTACTTTTCACCACCATTCTATTTCTCTCTTGTTTTATTATTACTATTTGGGTCTAACAAAAGTAAACTATACCCTCAGTTCTACGCTGTGCTTCATAATATTACTACTTGCTCTTCTTTATTACCACACTAGTAGTGTATCATGTAATGATCGCGCAAACTTCTCTATAATGTTTAAGCTCTTGATACTATCATCACTTTTACAACCATAAGATATCATACAATCCTTCATTGATGACCTCTTTATTTTTGTCCTTTCTTTCACCAACATTATTTTTCCATCACTTTCAAACTTATTAGACTCCTCAAAACTCGCAACCTTGCCCCGTATTATCCTGTACCTCAAAACTCTCGAGATAAAGGTGTTTGTATTTGATATAATATCCTAGGGAATTCTATACTACCGAAGTAGGTAGTACTTATATATGGTTTGGATATTGACACGTAAGCAATGTTTGAAATGATTGTCCATATATTAAAATCTTGTTTTAAGTTTCCACGTCAAAATTTGAGAATATGTTGGTAATGTCAAATTTATAATACAGAATTTTCCCTTCGTACAAGATTCTTCCAGTAAGTCCTCTTCCCCTTTGGGTAAATCGTAATGGAGTTCAATTTTCTAAACTAAAAGTTGTCTTCCACAACTTGCACATAGGTTTGATAGGCGAAACATCTTAAAGAGGAACAATGTACAACATTGTCGTTCCATTCTCCATTTCTCTTCTTGTGTCTTAAACTCCATAGATGAAGATGGAAATCTGTTGTTAGCAAACATACATCTAAATCTCTCTAATAAGGTTTTGTTCATACTTCTACTGGACCATTTTGTTAATTAGGAATTACAATGAAATTTTGTGTGCCTTTTAAGTTTTGTTTTGTTTTTTTTATCCTGACAAAAGAGGCAAAACACACATGTCATTCAATGAAAATTTTAAACTCTATTTTGACAGTTGTATAATTACTTGACAAAAGTAAATATTGTAATATAATAAATTTGGGGTAAAATCTCATAATTAATAACCTATTCCTTGAACCACGGTATACATAAGGTTCCATTCGAAACTTGGGTTTTTAAAAAAGAATTACTTTAAAAAAGTTATGATAAACTATTTATTTATATTTTTCTAATTGACAAGAGATAAAAAGAATAGAGATCAATTTTGGATATGTTTTAAAGAAAATTACTTTATTTTTTTAAAAATATAAACAAACAAAGCCTAACTCAATTTCATTCACTTACAACCACCACATTAGATTTCCTACTCTACTTTCAACACCAATTCCAAATGAAATGTAAGCTCAATCATGCAGAGTTCACAAGAAAATTGGAGCAGGACCAGTTCAGATCCGTTTAAAGATGAAATAACTACAAGAACAACTACAGCACTAGCTGCAGGATGTTGATTATAAGACTAATTAATATAAGTTTCGTATTTTTCCGTTTCCTACATCGTGCATTTCTTAGTTCCACGTTATTCATATTTTATACATTAGATATTTCTTCCAGGCAACTCACGTTCACTCATATATGCATTTTTAAAATGTAGATATCGCCAACTCAAAAAAAAATAAAAATAAAAATAAAAATGTAGATATGAGTTCATCACTATGTCTTCACAAGTCACAACCATGATTTCGAAAAAGTAAATATATCGATCATAATCAGCTCTCAATGACTAATGAAGAAATAATATTATGAAAAATTATGCAATGCTATCTCGAAGTATAGTCAATTATGCAATTCTATTCTAAGCTATTTTCGTTGTGCAATTATATCCTGAAGTTTCATTTATTATATAATTCTATCCTCGTTAGTTAATATCATAAAAAATGTGCTTATGTGACCGTTAATCTTCAAGTTTTGAGTGACTAGCCATAAATTGTGTTGCAACGAAGCAAAACGACATCATTTTTATTATTTAGAAACTTTTTGGGTCAGAATTTACTTTTTTCAATTACTATTATTAAACGACAAAGTGTTTAAATAATGAAATAAAATATCGTTTTGTTTTGTCGCAATATAATATTTGGTTACGTCACTGAAAAAAATATGGCGATTAACGGCCACATAAGCACGTTATTTACGGTGTCAACTAATGAGGATATAATTACCTAATAAATGAAACTTTGGGATATAATTGCATAACGAAAATAGTTTAGTATATAATTATATAATTGGCTATATTTCGGGATAAAATTGCATATTTACCCTAATATTATTATAAACCTAATAATAATCATTCCTAATTAATAATTGTTAGTCATGGCGAAAGCGTGAGTGATGTTAAACATTAATTTTTATTCTGGACATGCCATAATGTACTTGGTGGTATGCCAACCATGATTTCGAAAATGTAAATATACATCATAATCATAATCAGCTCAGTGGCCAATTAATAACTGATATTATCATAAACCTAAAAATATTAAATCCTAATTAAGAATTGTTAACCATGAGGAGCGCGAGTGACATATTAAACCTTAAATTTTGTCTTTATTTCTGGAATTCCCTAAGCAGCTTAATAACTTAAAAAAAAAAATTGAACTTATGAATACACACCTTTTATTTTTATCCCTTTTATAAGATTTTCTCTCTATGCATCACATACACATACATCCATGATGATGTTAAGTTGTCTGGATAAAATGTTGTCGCAACATTTTGTGCAACATTGTAGTCGCCGGACTTGACTTTATTAATTTCTAGGAAATTAAATTTGTAAATATCTTTTAATCTTTATCCTCCTATATTATATTAATTCAAAATTAATTAATCTGATTTATATTTTAATAAAGATAAGATTTGCTTTCTTTATTTGTCTTAGAGTGTGTAAATATTGTGTAAATATAACAACTAGATTAGTTAGTCAAAGTCAGTTAGTAAAGTAGTTAGCTGAGCTGGAAATATCTAGGTTAGTTAGCTAGGATTTACACTTGTATTTTCTCTATAAATAAGTCTAACTCATCAGATTACAAATATACAAAAATCATGTTCATTTGTTCTTTTTCTCAACTGTGCTTCGATTAAGATGGTATCAGCAAACCACGTCGATCCTATGCCATTCTCTTCCACGTCGATCCTATTCCATTCTCTTCCTTTCTTATCTGATTTTCACTTTCTTTTTAGACATTTTCTGCTTTATCTTCATCTCTACCATGGCTGCTACTCAGCAATTACCCAATCTTCAAACACTATCTATTCGTTTAGATCGCAATAACTACATTTTCTGGAAAGCTCAAATTTTAGCTACAACTAAAGCTCATGGCCTCGATATTTTTCTTGATCGATCGTTCATTCCACCGTTATAATTTCTGCCTTCTTCCTCTGATGAATTGAATCCAGATTTTCAGCAGTGGATTCGAAAGGATCAATTCCTTGTGAGCTGGATCTTAAGCTCGATTTCGGAGTCTATGCTTGGTTGTGTTTCTCGCAATACCACAACAAAAGAGATCTGGTGCGTGCTGGAAGATCTATTTCAATCTTCTTCTCGTGCGCGAATTATGCAATTGCATGCACAATTGCAAAATTTCAGAAAAGAAAATCTCTCGGTGGATGAGTATTTTCTTTGTATGCGCACATTAGTCGATCAATTGGTTGCGGCAGGTCAGTCAATTGCTGATGAGGAACTACTCGGCTACGCCCTCAATGGTTTTGGTCTGGAGTTTGATGCAATAGTGGTGAATGTTTCAAATCGTGTTGATATGAACATTCAACAAGTTCAATTTGCGCTACAAGCGCATGAGATCCGTCTCCAGAATCATTCTGCTTCTTTCTCTCCCTCTACGTTGTTTGCTTCACAATGAGCTAGGCCTGCAAATTCAAATCGTGGATCTGTGCGTGGTGGTGGCCGATCGCAAAATCGATTTGGCCAGAGCTCTCGCACTATCTTATGTCAACTTTGTGGTACATCTGGACATATTGCTATAAAGTGTTTTAAACGTTTTGATGTGCATTTTACAGGACCAGCTACCAGCTCTTCTCGAGAGAATCCTCAAGCTTATCTCTCTAATTATTTTGCTAGTGAAGTGGCTCAACCAAAACAGTCGTCTACAAGCTGGTGTGTTGACAGTGGAGCTACCACTCACATCACAAATGATCTTCAGAACATGTCTATACAGACTACATATTGTGGTGATGAGCAAGTAACTGTTGGGAACGGTACTCAATTGCCTATTGCTTCTATTGGTAAAGCTGTTATTCCTTCCTCAACCTCAACTAAGTCTCTTCTATTAAAAAATATACTCTATGTTCCTGATATCACATGCAACCTACTTTAGTATATCACAGTTCACACGTGATAACAATGTTGTTGAATTTCATGATGATTGTTGCTATATCAAGGACAAGTTCACACAGAGGATTCTACTTAAGAGGGTTGCTGATAAAAGGAATTTATCAAATTGATCTAAGCAATTTTCCGCTATCACAAGCCGCCATCAACAAGCCATCTACCTTCTCTTCATCTACTTCTGATGCTAAGTGTTCCTCTACATTTTCTACTATGTTACAAAATCATGAATGTAATGCGACTACTGTTCTGAGTTCATTACCTGGATGTACTACCTCAGTTTAATCAAATAAAACAAATTTATCTTTACTTTCAACTTCTGGTATAAACACTTGGCATGCTAGGATAAGACATCAACGTGCTAATGTCTTATGTCAAGCTCTAAAATTCTTACCCAAACTAAAGTTCAAGTATGCTTTCTCACAACTAGATTTCTGTTCTGCATGTCAGTTAGGAAAGATGCATCAAAAACCACATTTCTCTTCAATTACTAAAACTACTGCACCTTTTCAACTAGTACATTCGGATGTGTGGGGTCCTGCTGCAACTGTAGGTAGTCATGGTTATAAATATTACATACATTTTGTAGATGATTACACACGATTTACATGGATTTATCCTATGACCCTAAAATCTGAAGCTGCTTCCTTAGTTAAAAGGTTTCTTACCATGGTTTCCACTCAATTTCAAACTACCGTCAAGGCTTTTCAATCTGACTGGGGTGGTGAATATATATCAATAGTGTTGGATTTGCAACATCTTGGTATTCATTTTCAGCATCCTTGTTCTCACATACATGCCCAACATAGAAAAGCTGAAAGAAAACATAGGCACATCACTGATATTGGTCTTACCTTGTTATCTCATAGTTCACTTCCTTTGCATTTTTGGTGGGAAGCATTTGAAACTGCTGTTTATCTTATAAATAGACTTCCTTCCTCAATACTAAGTAACTCATCTCCATATTTTCTATTGTTTAAAACACATCCAGATTGTTCTAGATTTAGATTATTTGGTTGTGCTTGTTATCCGTATCTTAGACCTTACACTAATCACAAACTTCAGTTCATATCTAAAAATGTATTTTTATTGGATATAGTTTGCATCATCTTGGATATAAATGTCTCAGCTCTACTGGTCGCATCTACATTGTTGATACAGTTTCTTTCAATGAATCTGAATTTCCATATACGTCACTCTTTTCTTCCACTCCATTCTCCTCTCGACACACCACACCTATAATAATTCCTGGTCCTTTACTTCCCATACCTATTCCCACTTCTGAAAATTCTCTGTCTTCATCCTCTTCTACACATTCTTCATCATCTCCCTCCCCTAACTCTAGTCAGTATTCTAATACTTCATCCTCATCACTAAATTTGCATCCTTCTCATAATTCATCCTCATCACAGAGCTCAGTTCCCATAACCAACATCCATCCCATGCTCACTCGTACTAAAAATGGAATTTTCAAGCCAAAGTCCTTCATGCTTGTTACTACCACCTTAGCCTCCACTCCTACTAAAACACTTATTCCACAACCGCCCAACTTTATCTCTCACACAGCAAAACTAGTATTACCTATTGTACCCAAAACTCTCAAAGCAACCCTCAATGATGGTGACTAGCATCGCATTATGGCAACTGAGGATGGTGGTCTTAAACATAAGCACACTTGGTGTTTAGAACTTGATTCTGAAGACAAAAAGGTTATCTCATGTCGCTGGGTTCCTCGTGTTAAAACCAAAGCTGATGGGACTTTAGATAAGTTGAAGGCTCGTTTAGTTGCCCGAGGATATGAGAAAACAACTGGGTTAGATTTCAATGAAACATTCAGCTCAGTAGTCAAGTTCTCCACTATACATTTTGTTTTTGCTCTGGCTGCAATGCGATAGTGGGATATTCAACAGATTGATATAAACAATGCTTTTCTAAATAGTGAGTTGAAAGAAACAATCTACATGATGCAACCGTTGGGTTTCGAAGATCCGAAGTTTCCTAATCATGTATGTTGACTCCAGAAGTCGATCTATGGGCTAAAACAAGCACATCGTGCTTGATATGATACACTAAAGAGCTATTGTCTGGAGTTGGGTTTTCAACGATCTGGTTCTGATGTTTCTTTATTCTATCAAAGTTCTCCAAAGTGTTTTATTCTCGTCTTGGTTTATGTTGATGATATTCTCTTAACAGGCGACTCACCTCAACAGGTTGCTTATCTAATTACTCAGCTTAATGCCAAGTTTGCACTTAAACATCCCAGGTCTGTGCATTATTTTATTGGCATCAAGGTTTACAAACAAAAAGATGAGTACATTCTCAATCAGTCTTAATACTTGACTGATCTTCTTGATCGTCTACACATGGCTGATTGTAATGCGGCTCTTACTCTTATGCTTCCGTCCACAAAATTATCCAAACATGATGATAAATTGCTTGAAAATCCTACTATCTATCGGAGCACAGTTGGATCCCTTCAGTATCTTACCTTAACCCGTCCTGATATTGCCTTCACCGTCAACAAATTAAGTCAATTCCTTCAAACTCCCACCTCTGTTCACTGGGCTGCGTGCAAGCATCTCCTTTGATATCTCGAGGGCACTTCTACTTGTCTCTTCACTTCTCTGCTTCTTCTTCTATAAATGTTGCAAGTTTTTCGGATGCTGATTGGGCCAGTTCTATTGATGATTGCCGGTCTACAGGAGGTTACTGTGTTTATTTTGGTCCCAACCTTATTACTTGGAGTTCTAAGAAGCAGGATGTGGTCAGTCGAAGTTCGGCTGAGGCCGAATATAGAGCTCTGGCCTCCCTTTCAATAGAACTCTTATGCTTACATTCTCTCTGTCAAGAACTTCATTTACCATTCCTGCTGCCGTCTCGAGTTTGGCGTGATAACAAAAGTGCTATCTCTTTGGCTTTCAATCCAGTTTTTCACTCTTGCACCAAGCATGTGGAAGTCAATGTGCACTTCATTCGCAAAAAGGTTCAAAATGGTCTTATTGATGTTGGTCATGTCCCCTCTGAGGAGCAAGTAGCTTATATTTTCACCAAGCCTTTGCCTGCTCCGCGTTTTATCTTTCTTCGTTACAAACTCCAACCCGCAGAGGAGTAGTTCAGTTTTTGAGGGGGTATTTTAGAATGTGTAAATATAACAACTAGATTATTTAGTTAAAGACAGTTAGTAAAGCAGTTAGCTGAGCTGGAAATATCTAAGTTAGTTAGCTAGGATTTGTATTTTCTCTATAAATAAGTGTAACTCATCAGATTACAAATATAAAAAAATCATGTTCATTTCCACTTTTTCTCAACTGTGCTTCGATTAAGATTTTGTCTTTCAATTGGATTAGGATTAAGGGTGAGTGTCAAAATCTATGAGATTTGGAGGTGGAGAATGTTGAAATTTTCTTAAGGAGATTTTATGTGCCTTATCTTATATGATTTAGATAATATTTTTAACTAAGTATATCTTATTTGTCCTTTGGATTTTTTTTGGCATTATTTTTTTGATAGAATTTCATTGAATCATCTTTTAGTCTCTGCGGAGATTTATTGTTGCAGGAAATTATATTTTCTTGCAGATGTTTAACAGTATTTCGGTCATTCTCAGACAATTGGAGTTTTGCACCAAAGCAGTGAAGTTTGTCATAATGAGATTCAAACTAAAATCCGATGCTTCCTTGGTCGTGTAGCTCTCTGAGAAATTCGTTCGTTATGCAAAAAAGAAGAGTAGTTCTGTGACAATGTTGCTAGTTGCTGCTGATGTTCCTGATGTTGGTTCTGTGTTGGCTTTATCCTACTATGTTTCTATCTTTTAAACTCTTGAAACATTTTTTTTAATTGTTGAAGTGGTTGTAAGCACATGGATGCTTTATTTTAAGTCTTCAAGACTTCTGATTTTGGCAAAGCTGCCTAGATTTGGGTCTGATATTTTGTTGTTATTCTTTTAGCTCCAATACTTAGTATGCTGAGCTTAATTGTTTTGATATTTGCTCTGTGATGAGCATTATTGTTCTTTGGAGTGTTTCTGATTTCCTTTAATACAAGTCTTTTATATGAAGGTCTAAAACTCTAAAACAATTCGAAGGACTTGAAGGAAGCACTACCTTAGAAATTTAGGGGGAGCTGGACAACATTCCTAGAATTGCAGGATTAAGGGAGTTCTTTTATCTTTTCTTTCTTCTGTACATATGTATATATGTAGATATACGCATTGTTTTTAATTTATAAATGAATACATGATGATAAAGATTAAAGGGGAGATTGATAAAGTCAAACAATTTGCGCAAAATGTTGTTGTTGATGTTGTAACATCCGCAACATTGCAATCGCCATAATTGACTTCATTTATTTCTGCGAAATTGAATTGTAAATATTATTTTAATCTTTATCATCCAGTATTATTTTTAATTCAAATTATTTATAACAGATTTCCTGTAAATATGTAAACAGATATATATCTTGTATAGTTTTATTTTATTTATGTTTTATTAAGAATACAGGATGATAAAGATTAAGGGAGAGATTGATGAAGTCAAGTTGTCTGGACAAAATATTGTTGCAAATGTTGTCGCAACATTCTGTGCAACATTGCAGTCGCCGGGCTTGACTTTATTAATTTCTATGATATTAAATCTGTAAATATCTCTTAATCTTTATCATCCTATATTTTATTAATTCGAAGTTAATTAATCTGATTTATATTTTAATAAAGATAAGATTTGCTTTCCTTATTTTGAGATCTTATCCTAACAAACTCTGTTTTGCACCTAGATGTATTTTCTGTCTAGATTCATCTAACAACTCTTCCTATTTTTTAGGAAACGTTTCATTCTTCCTTCTTTTATTATTTCCATGTGCAGAAAATTAGTTGATAAATGTACTGGAAATAAGGAATTTTCGTGAGGCTATCAGCGTGGGAAAGAGACGTCACGAACGTTGGTAAAGAGTGAAGATAGTGGACTGATAGGTGGATAACTGCTTTTCATACGTTCTCAACTTTGGAAGAGGAAAAAGTGGCGACACAAACTCTCTCAAAGCTAGTGCATAAATACAAGAACTTTGGAAGCAGAGTGTGCTGTGAATTCTCCCAAAAACCAAAAGTTGTGCACCTTCTCGTTTTCTTTGTTCTTAGTCTTTTCATCGTACTAGACTAGAGAGTTTATGTAGGATAGTTGGTTTTCCCAATCTATAGTTTAATAGCTATAGTTGGTTCATGGAGATTCAATCATTAGGAGGAATCTGGTCCTGCGAAGTGTGTCGCTGTAGGGACGAATCCAAACCATTGAAGGTTTCACGTTTGTATTGTGTTGTCGATACATTTTGTTTATTGAAAGTATTGCCTAAGGCGCTCACAAGTTTTGTCAAAAACTTGTGAAAATTTTATATTCGTGTGCATTTATTTTGCTGTCGTTTTTTATAGTTTCTGCTGCACGTTGTTCTGAATGTTGTCAACATTCTGATATTTGACAGTTTGTACGAGTTTTTTGTTGTTACAACAAATCGAACACGAAAATCCCCGGATCCAATTTCCAACACATTACATTCAGATTCAACTACATATAAACCATGTTTCCTAGAAAGAGTTATCAGCTCGTTTTGCTTATCAACTTGGATTTATTTTTGGTACCAAGAGTTCGTGTTGATTCCTTAGACATATTGTACGAAGTCTATCCATTCATAAGGGTATACCAAATGGAAGTGTTGAGAGATTGTCGGGTACGGAAACCATTCGACCATCGCTGAATCCGAGGTCTAGTGTTCTGTCCAAAGACATCACCATCCATCCAACTCTCAACATTTCAGCCAGACTTTCCGACC
This sequence comes from Ocimum tenuiflorum, assembly GCA_001278415.1. Classification (NCBI taxonomy): domain Eukaryota; kingdom Viridiplantae; phylum Streptophyta; class Magnoliopsida; order Lamiales; family Lamiaceae; genus Ocimum; species Ocimum tenuiflorum. The sequence continues at coordinate 941 of AYJT01083075.1, read as the reverse complement.
AAACATCGCCTTCCTTGTAGCCCGTAAACTACCTCTTCTAGTCTACTTCCACGGCGGCGACTTTTTTCACCGAATCATCCTTCTCTCCTACTTACCATAACTACCTAAGCTACATCGTCTCCGAAGCAAACGTTGTCGCCGTCTCGGTTAATTACCGGTTAGCCCCTGAGCACCCTCTTCCCACTGCTTATCAAGATTCTTGCCTTGCCCTAAAATAGGTTTTCTCCCCACTCCATTAACGGAAATGGCAACGAGATATGGCTTGGGAACAATGTCGATTTCGATCGTGTTTACTTAAGCGGAGACATCGTGGGAGCCAACATTGCACATAACATGGCGATGTGGGTTGGCCTGGAGAAAACAGGTTGTGATGATGAGGGTATGATGGTCCGTGGGTTGTTTCTGAACTGCCTGTATTTCTGGGGAAATACCAGAATTGGGAATGGAACGAGTTTTCCTAAAGCGATGATAGATGCGGTGGAGAGTATATGGATCCATGCATACCCCAATTCAACGGGGTTTGATGACCCAGCGTTGAATCCGGGTTTGGATCCAAATCTTTGGAAGCCGGATTGCAAGAAAGTGTTGGTGTATGTTGTTGGGAATGATGTGTTGAAAGATAGGGGGTTGTATTAAGTGGAGGCATTGAAAGAGAGTAAATGGAAAGGAGATATCAAGAGTGGGGAGGTGAAGGGGGAACCTCATAACTTCAATGTTCTGTTTCCGTACAACAACGATGCTAAGGAAGAAATGTGGCATGTGGCTTTGTTACTCAATGGGAACATGTATTCTTTTGTATCTTAGTAAATCTTCAAATATGTCGTTTGCATAAATTGATATTTCTGGATAGATTAATGAAATTATGGTTTTCTGTTGGTGAAAATTAGCTATAGTTGTATGTTTGATTTTAGAGTTCCGACATCTTTTTGTTGCATAACATA
>AYJT01083042.1:0-15208 GCA_001278415.1 Ocimum tenuiflorum | reverse complement strand
ATGTTTTATAATAAGTGGCTATTTTTGCTTTTAAGTTACATAAGTGGCTATTTTGGAAAGAGCCTCTTTTCAAAAACTAGAAACCGCATGAGGTGCATAATGCATAATAATATCAAACAATATCCTTTACCACGTTATCGTGCTACATCCTCTTTTACATTATTGAGTTTTTCTCCTCAAATTTTAATATTTTTATATTGATTTATGCAATTATTAAGTATGTTTCATCTTAACCCAAGCATTTATAGTATTTAATTTTTCTTTTTAGTTAATTATTTTGAATTTAAACAATATAATATATCATAAAATTTTTTCGGTAAGATCAACCTCTCACTTGATAATATAAATATTTATATAAATATGAGAACTTGAAATTTAAGAAAAATGCCAAATAAAAATTTAATAAATCAACAATGTAGCAGAGAATGTAGTGGCACCATATATGGAGTAGAGGATACGAATGCTAATACAAAATATGTGCGAAGTTCTCCATCATTTATTTCTAGGATAAAAAATTATTATAATTTAACTGTGAAGGAAGTAATTAAACAAATACAATTGCATCTTTATGGGATAAGGAAGGTTGTTGAAAATACAATTCTGAAGACTAGCTAAGATAGTATTTTACATTCTCCAACAGTATTGCAGCTTTAGTTTTATGCGTAAAATCTCAGACATAATTGATGATCTTCCACTGAAGCTGATTTTGTATGCATGGTCCCTAGCTCTTGCAATATAAAACAAAACTATACCACTAACTAATATATAGTCCAATATACAACTTAATTATAAATTTTCATCTGAATTCTCGCAATTGTACTTAACTATATTCCCAATAATGTTTTTCTATTTTATGCCTAAAAAAAATGTTTTTCTATTTTACATTAACTGATGCAGATTACGGTTACTAACATTGTTTACACGTGATTTTATAATCTTTTCAAAGTGAAATCCATATTGCATGTATTTAATTGTATGAAAAAATTGCACGAAAAACATAAATTAGAGACAGTATGCACACACTATGTATTAACACACTAATTCAAAAAAATTACTTAAAATTATACTTATCACGTGCAGTTTTAAGTTAAAAATGCATCAGAATATGAATGCACACAATCATATTATGTGCGACATTCTAACATTTCATGTGTAAATGTATATGATGACATTCGTATAAACATTCATATCATGAATATATATGCAAAAAGTAAATTGCACGCACGAATTTACGGTCTATGGATAGCTATACATGGAAATTTTTTACATTATTAATAATCTTATATGGTAAAATTCAGATTTCAGATATTATACACATCTCCTCCTTGGTTGCGGATGAATCCAAATGGATGAGAATTATTCTCATTTAACTTCAAACATTTCTTACACGCTCGCAACCCTTACTCTGGAGATTAAAGAGCATGTAAAATCTTACCTATTGAGCTTTCCCAAAATAAAAAGAGAAATTTATATCCAGCAATGTAGCCTGTGCTACCTTGGCCAAAGATGTTGCTTGAAACTTGAAAGTAATTTCACATTTATGTACCAAATAAATCTTTTAGTTACAAATTTTCTGCCATGAGAGACTGGTAGGGAAAGTAAAGGATTAAGCAAGCATAATCGACCATTATATAATTATATATATAATATTAATGTTGAGCGATATACATATAATTTAATTTTCAACACAAGGGTCCCTTAAGGACACCCAAGTGATGGAGATCCATGTGTAAAAACCCTCCAAATGAGAGAGATATGGGATTCAAATCTCACTCCCTCTACCCCAACTCAAAAAAAGAAAAAAAAAAATCAACACAAGGACTAAAAATAGAGAAAGGTACCAATAATCTATTCATTGCTCTCCATACCATATGTGGGTAAAATGAACATAAAGCCAAATAATTTAAAGAAAGTATGAAGTATTGTTTTCATTTTCAGTTGAGATGGTGGTGAAGTCAGAAGTAACAGGTGTGTACAGGGATGAGGATGTGAGGGGGAGCAGAGGAGGTAACAATTGTGGCGGCGGAGCAGCCACAGATGGAACCATATTAGAATTTTTCGCTCTAAACCCCACTGCCAGTTGCCAATACATTGACCATCACTCTTTATACAAGATATTCCACTCCGCTAAAGTTAAAGAAATTGAAGAGATATACCTGCTAGCACCAGAAAAGAGAGGATCAGGGATCAGAGTTCACTTTCTACCCTCTTGGAGGAATTTGCTGATGTGTTTGAGGAGCCACAAGGCCTTCCTCCAAGCCGCGGTATTGTGCATCAGATCATTTTGAAACCGGGCAGCCAACCACACCAGCAACATCCCTATAGAATTTCACATAATCAGAAAAATGAAGTTTGAAGAATAGTGAAGGAGTCGTTGGGAGCAGAGGTAATATGCTACAGTCATAGTTCATTTTCTTCACCAGTATTATTGGTGAAGAAGAAAGACCAGTCATGGCTCAAAAGTGGGAAACGACTTGTGGATAAAACTCATGTTTTGCCATGACAACAGATCTGACCCTCCATAGCACCAACGAACCAAGATTTGTGGTACTTGAAGCCCATGACGGTCAATGGTACGCTGCCCCTCAACAGAGAATGGAACAAGACGGAAGAAACCCTCATTAGTCAACAGAGGAAAATCAGAGCATAGTACAACGCCAGGCTTCACATGGCGTTTTAAGAGGGAAACGTGAAATACTGGTTGAACCCTTGACGATGGAGGAAGGTCCAATCAGTAAACAACCGAGCCTACTCGCTCCAACACTTGGTACGGGCTGTAATAACGGGCTGCCAGCTTAAAGTTGTGGCACACTGCAGCTGAAGATTGACGATATGGCTGGAGCTTAAGGTAAACTTTATCTCCCACCTCAAAAACCCTCTCAAAACGCCCCTTGTCTGCTTGCACCTTCATACAATTCTGGGCACTAATTACATTCTGTTTCAGGGCTTGGAGCATCAGCTGCCTATCCTGCAAGAAATCTTTCACTTCCCCATCGGACGTGTGGAACCCATAGGGAGTGGGGGGTGGGTACCCGTAGAGAGCATGAAAGGTGGTGGTTTTAGCAGAGGTGTGAAAGTTGGTATTATACCAATACTCAGCATGGGGTAGCCACCTAGTCCACAATTTAGGGGTAGCTGAAGTCAAACACAGCAAATAGGACTCTAGACACTGATTCATACGTTCAGTTTGCCCATCCGACTAAGGATGATAAGCTGTAGAGGGATTAGGTGTAACTCTCAGCTCTTTAAATAGCTCCTTCCAAAAATTAACAGGGAAAACCTTGTCTTGATCACTCAGAATATTAGTGGGAAGATCATGTAGTCTGTATATGTGAGTAAGAAATAGAGAGGCCATTGTCTGCACTATATATGGGTGAGACATAGCGATGAAATGGCTAAACTTGGTGAGTCGGTCCACCACCACCAAAATCACATCTTTCCTGTGAGATTTAGGTAGTCCATCCACAAAGTCCAGACTAATGTGTGTCCACGGTAGCTCTGGAATCGACAAGGGTTGTAGTAATCCAGAATAGGGAGCTAAATCAGGCTTATTAAGTGCACAGACCTCACATTGCTGCACATAGATTGTTACATCCTTCTTCATATGCAGCCAGAAAAAACACGATTTCAATTGCATATAAGTGCCCAGTATGCCTGAATGCCCTCCAAAGGGTGAGGCATGTAACTCCTTGAGCAGATCTTGCCTCAAGCCTATAGCAGACCCCACAAACATCCTACTTTTGTACTCAATCAAGTTACCCACCACTAAATAAAATGCTGGGAGAGCTGTGTTAGTAGATATTGATTCCATAATCTTAACAGCTTGCTCATCTCCCATATAGCTCTCCTCTACTTCAGTCAACCACTTGGGTATGATTGTACTGATAACACCGCATTCCACAACCTCTTCCAGCATACGGGACAAAACATCTGCTACCCTTATCATTCCCCTTTTTATATTAAATTTCATAGTCGAGGCCTAGCATCTCAAAAACCCACTTCTGTTGCATAGGAGATATCAACTTCTGATCTAATAGATGGCGCAAAGCCTATTGGCTTGTTCCGATGATGAACCTATTTTCCATTAAGTAGCGCCTCCAACGTTGCACAGCCATAAGTATAGCTAGGAATTCACGATCATACACTGATAGAGATCTGTTTCTACTGCATAATGTTTTGATCATGTAAGCAATAGGCCACCCTCTCTGCATAAGTACAACCCCTACCCCCGAACCACTAGCATCAGTTTCTAGAACAAAGGGTTGTGAGAAATCGGGTAGGGCTATAATCGCGGCGGTGGTAAATGCCTTCTTGAGAGCTAAGAAAGCCTGCTCAGCCTCTGCTCCCCACACAAACCTATCTTTTTTAAGCAAATTGATAAGGGGCTTACCAATAACACCGTAGTCCTTGATGAACTTTCGGTGGTAACCTGCGAGACCAAGAAAACCCCTCAACTATCTGACGTTCCTTGGAACAGGCCATTTTTCCATAGCTTCTAACTGGGGATCGGTTGCAACACCCTCCTCTGATATTATATGCCCCAGATATTCCACAAAAGTTTGTTTGAATTGGTACTTAGACCGTTTTGCATACAGGGTATTCTCTCGCAGCAACAATAGAACCTGTCGAAGGTGTAACAAATGATCATCCATGACTTACTGTAGATGAGTATGTCATCAAAGAATACTAGCACATATTTCCTTAGGCACTGCTAAAAAATTTGATTCATGAGGTTTTGAAATGTAGCTAGAGCACTACATAACCCAAAGGGCATCACCAAAAAATTCATAATGCCCTTGAGGGTACGAAAGGCTGTGAGCTATCGATGTTCAGGTTTTATTCAAATCTGGAAATACCCTGAACACAAGCCGATTTTTGAAAAAAACTTGGCCCCGTATAGCTCATCTAATAATTCGTCAATGACAGGTATGGGGTAGTTGTGTTTAACTGTTAAATAATTTAAATAACGATAATCTACACACAACCGCCATGACCCGTCTTTCTTCTTCACCAATAATACTGGTGAAGAAAATGAATTACGACTGTGGCATTACCCATGCTCCCAACAACTCCCTCATTATTCTTTCAACTTCATTTTTCTAATTATGTGAAATTCTATAAGGATGTTGCTGGCGTGGTTGGCTGGCCGGTTTCAAAATGATCTGATGCTCAATACTGCGGCTTGGGGGAAGGCCTTGTGGATCCTCAAACACATCAGCAAATTCCTCCAAGAGGGTAGAAAATGAGCTCCGATCCCCTGATCCTCTCTTTTCTGGTGCTAGCAGGTACATCTCTTCAATTTCTTCAACTTTAGCGGAGTCGAATATCTTGTATAAAGAGTAATGGCCAATGTATTGGCAACTAGCAGTGGGGTTTAGGGCGAAAAACTTCTCCTTCCTCCTATTCACCATAGCTGTCACCCGTATTTTATTGTAATCAAACTTAACAGGCGAATGTAGCTTAACCCAGTCACATCCCAAAATTACATCACAGCCCACACTCTCGAGTAATCGTAAGGTGTGGCGCAATATTAAACCCTACTGCTTCCACTCAAAATCTATAGCCGCATGAGCACTTTCCAACTGTTGGCCATTTGCAACCTTGATTTGCAACGGGGCCACCTCCTGTAATGAAACTTTCAACCTTTTAGCTGCTAGGTTGCTAATGAAGCTCAACGTGCTTCCAGTATTGATTAAGATGTTCAAATGATGTCCTTCCACCCTACCCACAAACCTCATTATAGCAATGCCGTTAGAACCACTCATAGCATTTAGTGAGATAAATTCGTCATTTTCAGTTACCAACTCCCCGGTGTCCACCTCCTCCACCTCTCCAGCATTCAAAACATACAGTTACTCTTCTTCTTCTGTCATAACGAGGTACACCCAATGCTTACATTTATGACTCGGAGTGTAACTTTCATCACAATTGAAGCATAATCCTTTTTCACGTGTAATTTCCATCTCTGCTGTGGTTAGCGCTTCACCTGAGGCCTAGACGAAGTGGAATTTTTAACTGCAGTTCCAGTAGTAGGGCTGCCAGTGATCTTAGGAATGTTAGATGAGACCCCCACTCCTATCGGCTTAGGAGCATTTCTAATTTTCCGTGACAAGGCTTCAATAGCCTCTAATGGGTCACTGCCCAGCTCAATAGCATCTTGTAGTGTGTCTGGTTTGAGCATTCTCACTGCTATTTTCAACTCAGGCGACAACCCACTAATAAAACTTGCCTTGTAATAATCTTCCAAATAGATATCCCCTTATGTCAGTCTCATACAGTCACGCAACTATTCAAACCTCTCCACGAATTTCGTGTACTTACATGTGAATCGTAATTTGTTGAAATCACCAATAATTTGAGCCTCTCTTAATTCCTCAAATCGCGCTGACAGAACTTCTTGGAACTGTGACCAACTCACCTCTTGGTGCGTAGTGGAAAATGAGTTGTACCACTGAGATGCTCGTCCTTCAAAGTGCAGTGCTGCAAGAGTGACTTTATGCTCCTCTGGAATATTATGGTTCATCTTAAAATACCCATTGCATCGTATGACCCAAGCCCTAGGGTTAGTTCCATTAAACTTTTGAAATTCTACCTTAGGCAGGTAACTATTAATAGTGAGCTAGGTTGCTCAGTGATCATTCTCACCTTGCCAGCATATTGCCCTTTATATTGATCAAACTCACCCATAGGATAGGAAGGGGGTTCCCCCAAAATCGACCCACAACAATCAACACTTTTACCTTTACTACTACTTCTAGTAGGTTTTTGTTCAAGGCCAGCTATCAAAGTAGTTAGATGATCAAACTTGGAACCCACATCAGCTATTAAACCATTAAACTTGTTTTCAAAATCTTCTCACAATTTAATAAGTTGTTCTTGTAGCCTATTTTCTACTGCTTCACGCTTTAAAATTTCAGTTTCTAACCTTTTAATAGAATAGAATAGAATATTCTTTTTATAATTTTCTAAGTTGATGTAACAGTAATAGGTAGAAAAGAGGAGGAATTAGATAAGATGAAGAGAAGAAGACGTGAGAGTGAGATAGAGAGAAATAGAGAGAGCGAGGTAGATAAGGAAGTAGTGAAATACATTTCTGCTTGCCCTAAAACACTGTTCCACTTACATTTCATATCATGGGGTTATAATAATAATAGGACTTTAACAATAAGGTTGCCCCATATAGCAACAAAACTCAGACAACTGGACTCAAATATAAACATAAGATACAACAAATTGAAGTGGCCCAAATAAGTTATCAGCCCAAAACAATTTATCTGTACTTCATCTCCTTTTTGCCGACACAAGTGATTGAACTTATCTGAAGTCTTTTTCACTTCACAAAATCTGCAGCTCTCTCTTCTCCTTCTTGACTCCAAACCTTCCCTTGCCATCGTCAATCACCACCAAAGCCTCCTCCTCTAGTACCACAATAAATGTGTGTACGAGGATTCAACATTCATCATTTGCAATAAAAAAAAACAAGTGTTCTGAATAAATTTTGATGATTAATTGTTGCACACAATTAGCTTCACACATTGTGTTGGAATTCTTATGTGTGTGGCTATGTTTGGTCACAAGTATTAATTTGTATAAATTTTAATTTTGTAAACATTAAATGTAATATGATCAATTTACGTTCCACAAAGATTACTGTGGTATATTTTCTTTATCATATTCGAATTTGGGTGAGTGAGAAGTGCAAAAATGACACATTAATGAGGTATTAATTGTGGATGATTGTGGCAGATGACAAATTACTTTGTCAAATCCGAATCCACTGGGCTCACATCGTGTCCATAGTTGGGGCTAAGGCTTAGCAAAGTATGATCAATAAAATTAATTAATTAATAAAGACTCAATTGCATATGCATTGGGTTGACCCGGCGGATGCAACCCAGACCGAATAGTGCGGTTCAAATCAATGAAGTCATCAGTTGTGGGCGACGATTACCTATCCACGTTCGATAGTTCATCCTACTAAGTGAAGGTTATTGGGCAACTACCTTTCCACCAACCGTTACCTGTGTAGTGGAGTTCCAACACATTGTAGAAGTGGGGACGCCTTCTTATACTTGCACCAAGTTCATTCATCATGTGCACAAGTTATGCACATTCTGCATCGCTATAAAATTCTGTGCAAGTCACTTCTTAACTTATACCCCTTTCGTCAGAGCTTCTTTGTTTATGGTGTTGTTACAGAGAAGACCAATACATTTCGTCTTTTGCAAATAGGCCATCCTCGGCTCAAGTCACATGTTCTAATTTTAGTCTACATTCCAGTTTCTGGTAATCTAGTTTCTCTTTGCATCTTCATTTGTTAGGTGCGAACTCTTGGAATTATCATCTCTCTCATGTCTCAAGCTCACAACAACTTTTATCACGCCCCTCTCACGTGCGAGTCCTTCGATTTTGAATTATGTAGATCAACAACATATTTACATGTCCTTCCAGTTCTTTCTCACTTGAGGTGTGTGAGCTTGCTTCTTTCTTAGGAAATAAATACATAAGATTGAAAAAAATGTTAAGAAAATAGGGATGTGAGAGAGCAAGATCACGACTAAGAATTTGAAATAACGAGAAAAGAACCCACATATTAACGTGAAAAAACCCCAAACAAATTAGGGTAAAAACCACGGGCACGAGTAAAAGAATTTTATTAGGAGAAAGTAATAGAAATTACAAACTTTTAATTATAAAGTAGAACAATTAATATTTTATCTTTATAACCGAAGTAACAAACTTTATTTATACCTCACAACACCCTCTTATTTGATCGCTTAGAATAGGATATGAAATATGAGCATTTATTTTGCCTTTTATAAGCCGAGTTTTTGCTTTTGCCAACTACCATTAAAGAGGTGCAAACTAATGGTTCATGAATCCAAGCTTTTGACAACTAATGGTTCATGAATCCAAATATTTGCCAACTATGTGTGATGAGTCCAATTTGAACTGTGCTTTGACCAATTAATTGTTAATGAATCCAATTTGAACTTTACTTCTTAATTTCTTGCTAACTAATGGTGACTTCATTCTCCCACTTGAAGATTTGATTGATAATCAATTGGAGCTTCACACCATTCTTTTTATCTTGCCTTTCTATGTTGCTTGTGTCTCCATCAGGCCACAAGAGGATCGACACCAGATAAACTTGTCAGCATTGACTCCTTTTGTCATAGAGTCTGCAACATTTTCTTTTGTATGGATCTTTTGCACATCCACCACGTCTTCTTCCCCTTTCTCACGAACGAAGTGATATTGGACTCGTATTTGCTTAGTTTTCGAATGAAAAGTTGGATTCCTTGCTATATGTATGGCACTTTGACTATCACAAACAAAATTTTCTTGTGTTTGTGCCCAAGTTCCTCCATTAGCATTTTCACCTATACTGCCTCTTTACTAGCTTGTAGCTTTTACATATTCTGCTTCTATTGTTGATGTAGCCACAACTTACTGCAATCTTGAAACCCAGCTTACGGCTCTACTAGCAAGTATGAACACATACCCTGTTGTGGATTTACTTTTATCCAGATCACCTGCATAATATGAATTAACATAGCCTTTGACAACAAAGTCTGATCCTCCATAATATAATGCAACATCTAAGGTCCTTTAATGTACCTTTGGATCCTCTTTATAGCATTCCAAAGCTCTTTACCAAGATTCACCATGTATCGACTAACTACTCCCACTACTTGTTCAATGTCTGGTCGTGTACAAATCATTGCCAACATTAAATTTTCCATTGCTAATGCATACGGTACTCGAGACATTCAATCCTTCCTTCTTCACTGCTACAACTCATACTGGAGGATACCTCTAAATTAAAAGGAAGTGGGGTAGAAATTGACTTACAATCTTGCATATTGAATCTTAGCAAGATTTTCATGAGATAATTTTTCTGAGAAAGCCAAATCTCTCTATTATTTTTGTCTCGGTTAATTTGCATCCCTAGACTTATTTGTTCGTCCCAAGTCCTTCATCACAAATTCCCTAGCCAACTGTGCCTTTAATTCATTTATACGATCATTGTTGGGGCATGATATCAACATGTCGTCTATATAGAGCAAACAAAGTAATGAACTCTCCTTCACCAAAAATCTTGATATTTCCACACAAGGATCTGTATAAAATCTGTTGTATACAAGGCTCATGATGAAGGAATCAAATCTCTTGTACCAGCACCTTGACGCTTGCTTTAGACCGTACAGAGATTTTCTCAACCTTAAGTTCTCTTTTCCTTTTTCTTCAAAACTTTTTGGTCGGAGCATATAAATATCTTCTTCAAGATCTCCATGAAGAAAATCTGTTTTTTGCTCTAGATGCAAGTCAAATGTAGCACACATTGCCAAGACTACTCGAACTGTTGTAAGACGAACTATAGGTGAAAATTTTTCATTGAAGTCAATACCTTCTTTTTGGACATATCCTTTTACTGCCAATTTAGCACCATACCGCTCCATTTGATCATCACCGTTTCGCTTGATTTTGTAGACCCATTTGTTTCCAATGGCTTTTCTTCCTGGTGGTAGCGGTATAAGCTCCCAAGTTTTATTCTTATTTAGAGCTTCAATTTCTTCCTGCATTGTTGCCATCTACTGAGATGCATCTGAATTGGTCATTGCTTCTTGGAGAGTTGATGGCTTTCCTTCCTTAGTTCAAAGACAATATGCAATATTGCTACTCATGTCATAATCTTCGTGCCAAATTGGAGCTTTTCTTACACGCTTTCATTTACCAAGTTCTTTTTCAACATCAGTAGGTTCTACTTCATCGTGCTCTGATATTTCTTCAAAGGGATTCTTTAATTCTGACTCCTTTTCCACCTGCACTGCTACAATCTTTGGCTTTTCTTTAGAGTTTCTACATTCTTCATCCGTTATTTTATATGTTGTAAAGATAACATCCCTAATGATGACAACCTTGTGGGCAGTGGAATCCCACAGGCGATACCCCTTTACTCCATCAGCATATCCCAAGTACAAACTCTTTCTAGATTTTGGATCTAGTTTCGTTGTTTCTTGAGTATTTTACATCACATACACATGACTTCCAAATATATAGAGGTCTGAATAGTCTAACGGTTTCCCTGTCCACATTTCCATCGGCATTTTCAACTCAGTTGCAGTTGAAGGAGACAGATTTATTGCATAACATGCGTGTTAACTACTTCTGCCCAGAATTTCTTCTCTAAGCCGGCAAATCCCAACATTGCTCTTGTTCTGTCCAACAGCATCTTGTTCACCCGCTCTGCCACTCCATTTTGTTGAGGAGTGTATGTTCTAGTGAACTACCTCTTGATACTTTCTTGTTTACAGAATTTGTTAAATTCATCATTAGTGTATTATCCTCCGTTATTTGATCAAACACTTGATCTTCTTCTCAGATTCAAGTTCCACTCGTGCTTTGGAACTTTAAATTTTGAAAGTACATCTCATTTGCTCTTGATAGGTTACACCCAACATCTTCTTGAATGATCATCAATCAAGGACACAAAGTACTTTTCCCCTCCTAGTGATGTAACACGTGTTTGCCACACATCAGAGTGGACCAATTCTAGAATAGCTGCACTTCTAGAATTTGATGTGTTGAATTTCAGATGATGCTACTTGCTTGTTACACAATGCTTACAAAAGGATAGTGATACTTTTGTATGTCTGGGAAGTAACTTTTTTTCTCCAAGAATTTCCATGCCTTGTTCAGACATATGACCAAGTTTATGATGTCGTACTATTGTAGCTTTCTCACAAGAAAGCAATAGATGTTTCTCCTTCCAACAGAGTTTATCCTCTTAACATGTATAACTTTGCAACTATCTTCTCTCCTTTCATAAACACAAGTGCTCCTCTGATAACTTTCAGAGTCCCATTCTCAATTTCAATTTTACAACCGAGGTTATCCAGTTGTCCCACGGATAAAAAGTCTTTTTAAGACTTGTCATGTGCTGCACTTCATGAATGGTATGAACTATTCCATCATACATCTTCAATGTAATAGATTCAGTACCAATGATCTTAAATTCATATCATTGCAACTGAACACAGATCCTCTAGAGATAGGTTCATATTAATGGAACCACTATCTTCGAGAGGTCATGTGATAAGTAGCTCATGAGTCGAACAACCAAACATCAACAAACCTTTTTCTAATTTCTCTTGAAATTGCCTCTTCACAACACAGGGCAATTCCATTATCCGAAGTGCTTGCCATATTTCCTTGAAGGATGGAATTTTTCAAAACCCAACAATCCTTCTTCAAGTGACCTTTCTTGCCACAATGGTAGAATTTAAAAGTCTTCCCACTTTTTGACTTTGTTCTACCATTTTGTGGCTCCCACTTGAGCCATGCTCCATTGATCTCCCTCTCATCACTGTCAATGCATCCACTTGTGAATTTTCTTGTCTATTTTCTTTATTTTTGCTCCGACTTTCTTCTTCTAGAACCACAATTGCAACATCACCAAAGATTAGACCATCAGTGGAGACATTAGTTGTTAAGTTGATGATGAGTTGATCATATGAATCCGGTAGATTTTGAAGTAGAAGCTCAGCACGTTCTTATGAATCTATTTTATAACCTAATGAAGTAAGTTGAGAAAATAAAGTATTCAAAGTGTTAATGTGCTCCATCACTGAAGTAGATTCTATCATCCGAAGGGTACATGTACAACTTCCTCTTAAGAAAAATCTTATTGTAATGATCCAACCTCGTACAATGTTGTAAAGTGATCCGAAATCTCCTTTACGTTCTTCTTCTCCTCTATGCTTGATAATACTCCTTCTGCTAGTGCCAAATGAAGGCTTGCAAAAATATTTTTGTCCATCTCATTCCACTTAGTATCATCTGTGTATGGAGTTGGTCTTTCACTGATGGCTGCTAAACAGTTATCTTTTCTCAAGATGGCTTTGATTTTCAACTTCCACTGAAAAAAGCGAAAAATTATTGCCATTAAATTTTTAAATCTCAAATTTTGTCGCCATTGCTTCTATCTAAAATCAGGACCTTCAAAGGATGAATAACAAAATCTGGCTTTGATACCACTTGTTAAGAAAATTGGGGTTAGATAGAGCAGGGTCGCGATTAAAAATTTGAGAAAACGAGAAAAGAACACACAGATTTACGTGAAAAATCCCCAAACATACTAGGGTAAAAACCATGGGCAAGAGTAAAAGAATTTTATTAGGAGAAAACAATAGGAATTACAAACTTTCAGTTATAAAGTAGAACAATTAATATTCTATCTTTATAATCGAAGTAACAAACTCTTTATTTCTACCTCACAAAACCCTCTTATTTGAATGCTTAGAATGTGATATGAAATATGAGCATTTGTTTTGACTTTTATAAGCAAAACTTTTGCTTTTGCCAACTATCATTAAAGAGGTGCCAACTAATATTGAGGAGGTGCCAACTAATGGTTCGTGAATCCAAGCATTTGCCAACTATATTTGATGATTCCAATTTAAACTTTGCTTTAACCAATTAATTGTTGATGAATTCAATTTCAAGTCTACTTCTTAATTTATTGCCAAGTAGTGTTGACTTCAAAAATGTGTGTTCATTAATTTAATAAAGATGAATAAAATTTTTATTTGTTTTGTCAAGTTATTAATTAGTTATTAGTGCCTGCATATACAACTATAGATCTCATGCACTCTGTATTAATTAATGCATGCATATCTGTTGCTAATTATGTGATAATTTCACTAAACATTTGTCTTATTTAAGTTATCAAAAAGCAGTAATTTTCATCGAACACGATGGCGCACCTTCAAGAAAAATCGACTTGTTTTTACATAAATAGTGGCTTAGCTTGTGACTATTTATAGCACGTAGCTACTAGATTTTGGACATCTCACCTACACCATTCCAAATGGAAATAAGAATCTTATATACACTAATACAATCTTCTCTCCACTTCAAAAGAACGGTTTTTCATCTCAAATTTGTATACAAAATTATGACTTTTATTGCGAAATAGTACATACAAATCTCACAATCTTATTCCAAAGGCCAAAGTGTAACATACTTCTTCAGTTTTCGCTTCATGGAACGGAACATTGAGAAAAAAGATTTCCAATAAATACTGCTATTTAGGTGAATATATTTATTACATTTTAAAAAGTATAAAATTGAAGAGATCAGATAGGCTGAAAGAAAATTTTGCTTCTGCCTGAATTTGTGGAACGTTATTTCAAGGTGGGTGGTGATGTAGAGATAAATAGATAAATAAAAGAGGGTATATGGAGAATATACTAAATTTTTATGAATATTTTTTTCTTAAAGTTTAAGGAAATGACACCATGGATTCTGTTTGACCCGTATTTTTTGGCAAAAAAACCAGCGCCACAGTTCAGGAAAACTCACTTGCCACGGTAATGTTATTTTTTTATTGTTGGGATCCCAAAATAATATTTCATAAAAGATATGAATGAATGACAATGTAAATTTATAATTGTTCCATTTTTATAGTTGAAGAAATACAAGTTTTATATGTTGTAATTCATATATATTCACAAGAAGATGATACATGATTTTATTTATCTAAGGCATTTTGATTGGTTTTAGTTTCTTCCAGTCAAATTGAATCATGTTGGAATTCGTGCCCCTGTAGAAAATTTTAAGAGTCGATATGTTTAATTTTTACAAAATTAAATAGCATACGGTCGATCTACGTTTCACGTAGATGACCGTGGTATATTTATTTTCTCAAAATCAAATTCCGATTAATGAAAAATAGTTGTTCGAAGTTGCCTTCTTGGTGGTGGAAATGTGTAGGAACATATTCAATGAGTTTAATTAATTGTCCCGCATTGGTATTTTAACATTATCTTAACAAAGTTAAGAAAGGTTTATAATGAGATTAATTTCGTTATTGAAATAACAAGTGTGTCTATAGTAATGATGTGGGAATACCCACATGCATGCCGCTGCCACCTGCCTGCCTTGGCCGAGAGCCAATGCCGTAAGCCTTGGCCTTTGGGGCTAGGGCCAGTTATGTTTTGGACCACAAACCAATTGGGATTGGGCCTCGGTGTTGGGCTCTACGGAGTCAGCCCGGTGGGCGACACGTGGAGCACCAACAGGCATCCCGTTGTGTGCCGCCATGACGTGGCCGGTGTGTGCCTCGTGCATTATGAATGCATGGCACGCGTCTGTAAATGTTTCGCGCGAGTGGAGCGTCTACATGGACATTTCAGATGTTGTC
>AYJT01083020.1:0-10106 GCA_001278415.1 Ocimum tenuiflorum | reverse complement strand
GTTATATTCCGATAAAAGAAGCATGTTAAAATCCATCTCTAGTAAGTAGTATAACATGATGTGCAACAATATTATCGGTGGGTCGGAGCTCAACCGCTTCGAACACATTAAGGAGTTGAGAATTTGGATTGCAAATGTACCTTGATTTTGTGATGATATTTTTACATTAT
Organism: Ocimum tenuiflorum; assembly: GCA_001278415.1. Classification (NCBI taxonomy): domain Eukaryota; kingdom Viridiplantae; phylum Streptophyta; class Magnoliopsida; order Lamiales; family Lamiaceae; genus Ocimum; species Ocimum tenuiflorum. Next base: position 9,936 of record AYJT01083020.1, on the reverse strand, counting down.
GCTGCTTCTATTTTTATTTTGCGATGCACAAAAGTTCGGGAGTTTGCATATGATGAAAATTGCGCTTTCGTGATTTCTTAATGTGTTTGGATTACAAATATTATAATAATATGTAAAACATTATATATGATTCTTTTTATTTTCTTAAAAATATAATTGAACAGAACTCAATTCACAGATGTTTGTCACTTTGTTGATTGTTTCACAAATTCTTTTCTTCAGAAATATAATGATAGAATTAAAATTATACTGTTTTAAACAATAACTTGCATTCAAAATAGTGGACCAATTTTAAGAATTAAATTACAATTTTCCCGTATTGATAAAACAAAGTATTATAATTTTAGGAATGTCATATTTTATCGGATGTTGGTTGCAGAAATAAATTCTCCATTTCCCCTTATTAAATAAGAACAACTTGTAGCTATCAACATGTTATGACTTTTGTGACATAAATCCTAATCTATCAACACTCGCCATTAATTACTAATTAAACTTTTCCCCAAAATATGAAACAAGTTAAGATTTTTTCTAGTGATCGAAGATTTAAAGTAAAACCCAAATCGATAATTGCTTTAATTATTAACCATTATTTGCCCTTAGAAGTAATACAATTTAGCCGATTATATTAATTGTTGACAAACTTACAAATAACACGCATATATCATGAAAATGAAAAAAAAAAAAAAAAACAGAAGGACAAAAATTAGTTGACCATTACATTTGATATTATATTTAGAAGATTCCACATAAGATTAAAATGACCGTGGGACATTAGGGTTGAAAACTTGAAACGAAGAGTGAAAATAATAATAATAATAATTATAATAATATACGAGTTCGAGGAGAAAAAGGATTGGCACTTTGAATTTACGTAATGCACTAGCATCACCTAAATTATTCATCCTATAATATTATTTTTAAATACGTTCAACCGCTACCATGTGGTTTGGCTGGTTTCGGCAAAACTATGTCCACCGCTTCCATGCATTTCAATGGATCCAACTACGAGATTCATTGGACATTCTCACACAAGTTTTAGATCGATCTGCATATCAACTATACTTAAAATTAAGATAAACACAAAAGAGTTTCTTTCAATAATGGCCTACTCGTTCTATGATCCGTCCCATTCAATCAACCCACAAACAAACAAAAATGGTTGATACATGTTAGGTTTCCCCCTCATTAAGATGCATCCCAAATGAAAGCTAGTGACGCATGACACGACTGAGTCAGCATGTTATGTATGTGCATGTGTCGACGTCATGGTAGCATAGCATGTGGTGGGGAACCCCATCATGCTTGGTAAAGCTGAAAATGCGTGGATGGATGGGTGGATGGATGAATGAATCGATGCGCATCAAGATGATCCATAACTCTTCAACATTCATACCAATCAAACACAACTTCTTTTTTTTTCCACAGGATTAATCTGAGTCATGGTGAATATCATTTGTAGTGATAAAGAAAAGCAAGGCTTTACTTTCATGGCTATATTCTATTTTACCTAGAGATAGGAGGGATCCCAGTTCCAGTGATAAAACTGCCTGCAACAACACTCAACTTCAATACCAAGATTGTTATGATCCACTTACATCGTCGTTGAGAAGAGCAAATCGAGAGTGGTGAGAGTCGAGGACTACCTTGTGGGCGTAGGTTGGTCTGTGTATCATCGTTTGTCTCACTTGTGCAGAAACTTTGGAAGATATATATATGTATAAGATCAACATCAAGTTCACCAGATCAAATGCCCAAGGCATTTGCTGATTTTCAGATGGTAACAATCCTAAGGGGTGAAGATTGTTCAAGAGAATACATGGTGAAGGCAATGAATCCTATAGCGCCCTGAAAATGACACAAAAACTAACATGAAATGATTCAAGAAATGATTTTAATAAAACTAACAAACACAAAATAAGAAGTTGTTGGCATCAATCAAATGTATTTATGCCACCAGCTGCTAAACTAGGTGGATGGGATGATGATGACACTTATAACCAATTATATGGATGCAGCAAATTCAGAAGGCTAGTAGCTCCAAAGTTGAGCTTTTTCCAAACTTAATCATAGGAGATTTACTAATTAAGGAACCATTTTCAAATTTCAACTAACAATGCAATGATTTCGATCCAAGTTGCAATTTCTCTCCGCGTGCAAGACATGTGTCAATATGCCAACTAATTTATGTCAGTGATGTTTGACATGATGATTTGAGTGTTTTTGTACCACAGCAGTGAATAGAAAGAGGTATATATATCAGCAGCTCACCTTTCGCAGACGTGCCTTTATTTCTTCATTTGTTCGACTATGTTCCGATGTGTTGCCTGCTCATAGCCCTGAAAGACATGGCAGAGAAGGAATGGACAGAAAAGAGAGAATGAAGTGTATAGTTGAGTTTCCAAACAAATATTACAAATAAAGAGCATTATTACGAAATGAACCGGCTAAGATAGTTGAAGTCAGTGTTGATCGAGAAATGGATTGCTCCAAGCATCAGAGAGCATGTAACATGTAATAGTCACAAAAATTACTTCATGGACATTGGAAGCTTTGCATACTCATCACTTTCATTTACTCACTATAACGTCATGACTGGATAAACAATCTGAGAAAACAGATCAGATAATAAAACAATCTCTAAGAGATTGAAAGAGTAGACTATGGTGTGGTTACATTAGAAACTCTACAGTGAGACACAAGAAACTATATAATTGGCCACATCTTAACTATTTTTTGAGATGTATGATACCATCACATGCCAGGGTGCCCTCAAGATCCCCAATAATTCGAGATATTCGAACTTCAAGGCCCCTCTGAACTTCTCGAAAGAGTGTTCTGATGCTATCAGAAAATCGCTTCATGTCGAAGCTCTCAGGCTGATCGATCAATTCTGCAACATCAAGAAATCCAGAAGCAATCTTAGCTTGCACTTCCATTAACTTCTGTCCTGTCGCAACGATATATCTCTGTAACTGAAAGGTTTCTTCAAGAAAGTGCTCCAGCCTCTTGGTTTCATCATCTGTTCGAGCAATGGCAGAACCCCTGCAGCTCAGATTCAGGTTTTTCTCATCCTGCATCAAAAGATAACTATAGGTAAATTGTCCAAGGCAACCTATTTAACTGCACCATACTTAAACGAGAACTTGCTACACATATAATTGGTGCCTATGATCATTCAGTAGTATCCTAAGAAGACATTAACAAAATCGCAACAAAATTTCTAGATTTGGGTTATTGTGCATGTAAAATGAGGTTGATTTTTTCTAAAATAAGGTGAGGGCATACCATTCTTTGACAGAGATCGTCAGTTTTCCCCTGAAGCGACTGGTACCGATCAACCTGTTTATTTAAGAGGGATGTAAGTGCATATAATCCCTTCACTGCAACATCTGCGTTGTTGCTTTCACTGTTTTCGGATTCTTGCTTTCCCATCAACCGCTCAAGCATTACAAATTGCTGTTTAAGCCTCTTGATTTTGTATGAGACTCCAAGAGCATGAATATCCATTTTCAATTTAGAGTTGCTTCTCTTACTTAATCCTTGGACTAATGATGTCGATGTCTCCACATTTGCAACAGCATCTGAATCAATACTTCCCTGCCTACAATGATCTGGTTCCGGCCCTTGGACTTTCACCTCTTTTATCTCATTATGTGGATACTGAAGGGTCAAAACTATATCTTTCAGCTGCTCATCTGCTGAAATTTCATTCGCCTTTTCATTCTCCGCGGCTTGAGAAACTTCCTCTACTATGACCTTCGGTTCTTCCCTTTTCTGCCCCGGTTTCTTTTTAACGACCTTGACTCTTGACCATACAGTATTGTGGTTAAGGGCCGCCTCGTGTGGAGAGGAGTCAAAATTCAACTTGTGGAGATTTGGAGGCTTGAATTGCTTCACTAACTGCTCCTTCAATGAATGTAATTCTGTCTTGCTGTCCAACAGAAGGCCTTCCAGTCTCATGTTTTCCTTCCTCAACTGTGTAATCTCATGATCAATCCCTTCAATATGTGACTGTAACCTCTTCGATTCGATTTCCATGCTTAACAAATGCCAACGAAAAGCTTCTAACCTTTCGTCCTTGAGTCTCAGCTGCTCCACAAATGCCTCTATTTCAAGGTTATGCCTTTGCTGAATAGCAAGCTCATATGTCACTATCTCTGAATTGGCAACATCAGCTATCAACTCTAAATTGCATAACAACATCAAGAAAAAGTAATGATTATTACATCAAAGCACAGAACAGATTAATGCACAACGGGAAAGGGAGAATATTGAAAGTACAAGTTTCATATCTTACTTGGCTCATCAGTTATAAGCTTGAAAGCTTCTACTCCATTTCTAATTTCTGGTTTCTCAAACTCGCGATAATCAGTTTTCGATGTTCTTTGGTTTCCAGCATCTAGAGAAACTGTAGCTTTTAAATTCCCACCTTTTACATTTACATGCTTAGACAACATATTTCTTAGTGAATGCCTGTCCTGTTTGGACTCAGAAACTCCCCTCCACCGAGCTGTTTCTAGCTCGGATTGTTGTCTCTTCGACTTAGACGATTTCACTTCCTTCAACAGAATTTGTTTCTCGGCTGTATCTACTTTGGATTTCCTCAGCATAGCCGACAAAACCTTGTCTTTCTGTTCCAAATCTTTGCGCATTTTAACAAGCTCCATAGACAGTTTCTGTGTCATCAGGACAGCCTGTTCTTTCTGATCCAAAACGGAATCAAGCTCTTGCTTTGCCACTTCAACTTGCCTAACAGCGCGACTCATCTCTGCTTCAAGCTGTCGTTGACTGGACACGAGCTCGATGAATGCTGTCTTATGCTTCATGATTTCACTAGCATGGCGTTGAGCTTCGCGCTGTGCGTTCTCTCTCATCTCTTCCACAAGATTTTCAGCCTTCTTCACTTTTTCTTCAATTTCCAGTCTCTTGAGCTCCACTTCCTCAACTGATTTATCCTTTAAATGCATAATAGCTTCATTTTCCTTCAATTTCTCATTCAATTCAGCAACTGATCTTTCATTCACCGCCTTTAAAACTCTCAGATTATTCATCAGACCACCAATTTGCTGCCTCAGCTTCTTCCTCTCATCAGACCAGCTCTGCTCACGAGTGGCGACTATTCTCACAACTTTCTCATTAGCCTTTGCATCTTCACTTCTTCTTTTCTTCAATTCTTCAATCTGTTTTTCTGCATCCTCCAGCTTCTGCAGAAGCTCCGATTTTCTGCTCTTCGCCTCCTCCTTTTGAACCCTCCACACTAATAATCCTAAAAGATTAGCACTTCCTTCAAGCATCCTATTTCTCACTTCTGACCACTTATCATCATCAGATAATTCAGTCTGCTGCAACAGTCTAAGAGCAAAATATGCACAAGAAACTCCAAAAAACATCGGACAAAATGCGCCGACACTATCCTCTGATACAACAGTGATGGAATCTGACATTCTCTTTTCATCCATCAGACCATCACCCAAATTTATAAAACAAGCCAACTCTGGAGAATGTCATAAAAGTATTTAAATCAACACAAATCAGCCTTTGTGAATGGAGAATGTGAACGAGTATGCACAAAGATTCAAGGGCTAGGCACCAATTCATGAGCAAACATAGAAGAACATATGCAATTACACTTGCAGAAATGGAAAGAAAATATCATGAAACCTTTTGGTGGTTGAATCAATACTTACTAAAGATCATCATAATAAAACAAGAAAACAAGATCTTCTTGAAACTGAAACATCAGCAAAGCATTACTCACAAGAATTGAGGCCAATTGCTCTTCAATCACCACATGAGAAACAATCTTCTTCCCCAAAACCTCTCAGCTAAAACAAAAACCCCCCCAATTTCCTTTTTCAAGTCAGAGACAAACAGCAGAAATGACCCACTGAAAATTGCCAGTAGCAGGAAAGTAATCCTTCGTAAACCATCAGAAAACACGAAAATCATGAACTCGTACACGTGTGAACTCTGAAAGCTCTGTAACTGAATATAAGTAAAAAAAAAGAAGATCATTAAAAGGGGAAAAACACACTGATCATTATTTTATTATTATTATAGTTTCTTTAAAATTCTTTCTAGTTTTCAGAGCTGGCCCATGAAAACCCACTTTGTACAAACACCTTTTTCTCATCCCATTTTCCCCCTTCGGTTCATGTTTCCGAGAGTAAGAAGCCAATGGGCCAGATTCTTGGTAATTTTGTCAACTTCGATAGTCGAGAAAATTGAGGTACAGAATCAGAAAAAGAATGTTATGTCTCTCTGGCAAATTATCAAACAGTTTGTATACAAATGTATTGTAGACTTTCCAGCTTGGCTTGGCTGTCAATCTATTTATGTCCGCAGCCCCACAACATGCATGTGTATAAACAAATACTAGGAGGTCTCCCGGTTTAAACAATTTATGCGGGTTTGGGTTCAGAATTCGGGAGAAATATGAGTTTGAATTTAGAATTCAGACATGTATGTATTTGGGTTGGTGAAAATGAACTATTTTAGATCCGTCTAAATCGTATAGGTCGTCTAACGCAAGTTTTTGCCAACAAGTATATACAACAAAACAAATATACACTATACACGTTATACACTCTCAATTACTATTTTCTCACAAGTGCTATTATTGTTCTCTTTTTCAATATCTAATCAAATAAAAGTTCCTAATAATAGTAAATAAAAATTAAATTTCGTTGACACTGACCACAAAAACTAACCTAAAATGCGACCCTTTTCAATAATTGTGTCACATTTATGGTAGATACAACACCTACTTTAATTAATCAAGAGCTTGTATGATGAGAATTAATCAATACTTGGTGAATGATCGGCATTAACCCTCGGTTTATACTGAAACTTAATTGTTATAAATCCAATACGTACAAAAACACACTATATATAGAAATTATATTGTTGAAAAGTGTCGTGCGAAATGAATTAGTCAATAGTTGGTACCACCATGATATAACTAACCATGTGCCCTAGACATGAGTAAGGGTGGGTGTGGGGCTGTGTCACAATGAATGAATATACTTGCCCCTTGAAGGTAGTTAAGTTGATGTTGAGATCTTTTAGGTACATTTATTTCTTATCGAGACCAAGAAATGTTACAAATGAATTTGATCATAGACAATACCATGACGAGGGAGGTTGGGTTAAATGGACAATCATGGAGCAACAGATCGACAGGCCCGATAAAATATATCAAGTGTGGTATTAGCGAGATCAATCGTGAAAATGAAAGTAGTACTAAGAATGGTGCTTAACATGGATCGCACTAAATTTGATCCCGAGGATCCGAAATCGGATAAGTGAATATGAGTATAAGAATAGTGGTACTTGAATCCATAGTAATAAACTTTAAGCAAGTTGTTTGAACTCTCGGGTAAGTCTTTCAAATTACACCTATTGCAATCATTCCAAAAACAATTTTTTACTGACTGGGCATAAAAGTAATTAATGAGATTATAGTCACTATACGGGGACCACGACTGTATTCACAATGCTGCACTTCTAATTCAATCCATCATAGAAAATAGAAGTGGCCCGAAGTCTCCGGTTGAGATCCCTTGTTACATGATGGTGTTACACATTGTGTTACATTGCTTTGATGATTGATAATGTATTAATCAATGGATCTAAATCATGATAAGATTTTTCTTTATTAAGACTAAATTTATTTCCATTTATTAATACACGTATCAATCATCTGAACAATGTAATATAACATGTAACATTATTTGTGTAACAGAGGATCTCAACCGCGAAGTCTCTGTGCATTAAGGGGCCCCAAATCTTAGTCACCATAATTGAGCTAGTGAATATAACAGTTTACAACTCATAATTATTTATATATAAGTCTAATATTGGGATTCAACATATTGTTGTTTTGTGTGTTGTGCAAATTGATAATAATAAATAAGGGAGACTTACATTTTTATAAGAAAATGAAGAGTTTGTTGTGTGATATCTCAGCTTATGATTACAATTTATTTAGTGTCTCCTTGGATGAAACCTTAAAGAAAGTTTGTTGAACTATATCTATACAAATCTAGAATATGATTGGCCCAAAAAAAGATTAAATGTATACAGGAATTAGAAAAAAATCAATACGAATATTTTAATACCTGAGATTTGCCCTTGGAATCTGAGTTTTTTTTAGCTGGTAAGGTTGGAATCCCAACATTGGATTTCATTTTATTAGTATATTCTACAGCAAACCCCTAGGCATAAATAATGGCTACTTGTATTTTGAACTGATTTGTTTGATTTGGTACGACAATATTTTAGAATTAAATAATCAAATATATTTAATATATGAATGTTTGCATGGGATGGGAAGTTAGGGATCAGTAACACTATACTTTACAAATTTATGGGTTTTGAAATAATTCTTTCGTAAAATACATAATTAGTTTATTTTAAAATTTCAATAACTTCGATTTTTAAATAGTTTGAACTTCAAAAATCCATATTTTTAATAACTCTCAATATGACTTTATCAAACCAAAAGGAAACCAAAACTTTTACATATAGGCCAGGAACAAAAAAGAAAATGAAAGGAAATTCAAAATGACTAACACCAACTAATAAAGATCCAAAGACAATCTATGTGTCCAATCAAAATTTTAAAAGTGAATTCTCAATTAGGGACTCAAAGATCCTAAAACACTCAATTTTTTGGGGTCATGAATTCAAAATTAATCTCTAGATTCTTATAAAAAAAATTAAACTATTTTTAGTTCCTAGTTTGACAATATCCATAAATTAAAGAATCAATTTGCATCAAATCGGTCATCATCTTCCATTTGTCTCCAATCTTTCTTGTTCCTGGCACAAAATCTTGAGTTTTATTCAAGTAAATCCGATCAACATTTTTTTTGCAACCGTGTCCATCGTATAAAACATTGGTAATGTTTTAAAATTTAGCGATTTGTTATTTTGCTTGCGAGCTTCATCAACTGTACGACCAAGTTATATTTCCGCTTGTGAAATAAAAAATATGAGGAGGTCTCTCGTTAGAATGCATAAATTATTTGTGCAAATTTGAGTTTATGATTCAGAACGGGTATGAGTTTTGATTGATGAGAATGAACTATTCAGATCCGCCTAAATCATTTAGGTTGCACAACACAAGTTTTTACCAAAAAGAAATTATATAAATAAACCTTTTAGAAATTCTAATAAACTAAACCAATTCTTAATGAACCCTTTTAAGGTTAAAAAAGTAAAAAACTTACGAGGGCATGGAGGAAAAATCCATACTTTGGAAAAAAGGCAAAAAAGAAAAAAAAATTTAAGGAAGGTTGCACAACATAATGCAATTAAGGACAAAATATTTATAGCTTATAAGATATAAAATATAAGCCTAACAAAAATTTAAAACTTTCAAAACTCTACCTATTATAATAAAGCAATCCCGTAACCGTTCCAGTCAAAATGATAAAAGCAAAAACCGCCCACTACGACAACTAAACCGTCCACTAAGTCTAGAAGCTCGAACCACGAACCATACGTTCGACCCTCGACCTCGACCTCGACCTTCGAACCAAAAATTCGGTTATGCTCTCTATCACGAATCCCGCCAAAATGATAAAAGCAAAAATCGCCCACTACTACAACTAAACCATCCACTAAGTCTCGAAGCTCGACCCATGAACCACGAACCTCGACCTTCGACTAAGGTTCGAAGGTCGACTAAGTCTCAAAGCTCGAACCACGAACCTCGACTTTCGAATCATACGTTCAACCCTCGAACCACGAATCCGACTCTGCTCTCTATCACGAATTCCACCAAAATGATAAAAGCAAAAACCGTCCACTAAGTCTCAAACCACGAACCTTGACCTTCAAACCATACGTCTGACCCTCGAACTCGACCTCAACCCTCGAATCACGAATCCGGTTATGCTCTCTATCACGAATCCCGCCAAAATGATA
>AYJT01083009.1:0-14802 GCA_001278415.1 Ocimum tenuiflorum | reverse complement strand
GGCAGCTCCCCATGCATCTCCGCCGCCAACACTCAGCCCCCACACCAGACCTGCCAACCCCACTGCCAAATCCCTGCATTCCCACAATTTCCCCTAATTTTCAACTTCAAATTCCCAAACAAGATTGTAAATGGTCTTAAAGAAGATAAAATTCAAGAACTTGAAAGTAGAAAAATGCAGAAACAAACCTCCTTCGCACATATGGTTGGTCTGCGTGGGTGGAAGCATGGACTTTGTGGAATGTTGGAGGTGTGAAATTGGATGTTTTCTTTATAATTGTGGAGATTGAAGGTTTAGGTGCATGGGGTGTGACAGGGGCTATATGGGTCATGATTATTTCAGGTAGTTTAATTTTTGGGATTCAAGTAGACACTTTTTAAGAGCACAAGAAATTTGGTTGTGGATAGTGTGTGTGTGTTTACATCCTTTGATGGAACTTGGTGTTGGTACCTCATTGGTTGTTCTTGGATAAGGTCTAAATCTTGTGGGGTCCCAATTGCTCAAACTTGGCATCCCTAAGGCTAAAACGTGTTTTCCTTTAATCAATTTGGGACAAGAAACAACGTTAATGGATTTTATGAGCATTATCGATTCAGAACTAAAAGATGAATTTTCTTTTGGAAAAATATGTGAATTTTAAGAAGATATATTTCCAAATATATTTAATGATATTAGATTTGTAATAGATATGATATTATGCTAATATAAATTTAGAGATTGAATATGTTAATAAGTGATTAATTAATTAATTAATTAATCATGTATATCATATATGGAAACAGATACTATATACTCTTGTTGAGAATAAGATTATAAATACGCATGCTTGTTGTTTGTATTCTCTTTGAAGAAAAATTTATTTTCTCTAATAGTAGTACTATGTGGATCCGTTAATTGATTCAACATGTGGATACTGATAATAGTGGATCATATGTGGATACTGATAATAGTAGATCCACGTAACACATAATAAACTGTAAGTAATTTCTAAATGTTTATTTTGCATTTATTGTGTCAAAATATTATTGTTTAGGTTAAATAATAAGGGTGTTTAGTTAGTTATACGGTTTAAAAAAAATTGTGATAATAATTTTATTTTTTTGTGAGTTGAGGGATTTGAAGGTCAGGAATTCGAAAACTGATCATTCACGTACTCAGAAGTGAGGAATGTTAACTCGTCTAAACACCGAGTCCCATAATAATTTAAATCTATTTAAATTTAGAGCGTTTCAAAAAATAAAATAAAAAGTGAAGTAGCTAAAATAGTGAACCCAATTAAAAAACATTTTGGCCCAACACAATAATAATCGCCATAACAACTGGTCTAACAAGATTTACGATCCCTCCCTCCCTCCCTTTTTCCCTCAATTCTCCGGCTCTCTGCTATTCTCTCGGAAAACCCTAGGTTAGGGTTTAAGAATCATATCGTAATACAAGGTAATTCTTCTATGACTACGCCATTGCAAGTTCTTGTTCTTCTCCCTGATGTGAATTTCCTATTTCCTCGAATATGGTGTGCATAATTTTGCTCTGCGCCGTCCCTATTCGGGTCTGTTCTTGCCCTTCTTTAAGTTTTAGTTCGTTGCCTTTTCTTATAAGTTTGTTTTGCTTTGTGAAAATTGAAATTTGTGGTTGAAAGATTTGGTTTTATGCGCTCTGGAATGCGATAGTTCGGGATTTGTGTAGTTACTGATTTTAGCAGATTTATTTCTACTTTAGGGCTTTTGTGTTGGATGCTAAAACTTGATTTCCTGCTGGCTTTTTTGATTCTATATTGGTGATTAGACGTAGCGGACTTGGGGATCTTGCTGGATATGTTTCTTGTGAGAATACATTTGAATGTAGAATTGATGAGAAAATTGTTGACAGGTGCTGGTGTTGATTTTTATTCCGAAGAAACGCTTCTTGAAATTGATGTGTCTGTGTCAGTCTAGTATGTTGGCATTTTTTGTAGTCTCAGACTGTTTTGATGCTTTTCTGTTATTTTAATTATAAGAGAAACACTAGAATGTCACTGGGAAACAAACACAGTAGATATATGTGTGGATCTATATGTATCATGCTCTTCGATTGTATCCACAAGCCACTTTACATTATGGCTATTGGCCAGCAGTTTTGTGTCTTTTATTGTTTAGTAGTTTACATTTTGTTTAGTTTGATAGTATCCTAAAGTTCTATTTTCATGCAGGCACTTAAAGTTGGCAACTAGTCTCTAATTCAAAATCTGGCTGAAGTGCAACATAAACAAATATGCAAGGTGAAAGTGCTCTATCTGTGGTTGGTCCAAAGCCAACAGAGTTGTCAACTGTCACACAAAGCTTTGGCCCTCCTGGAGGACCCAATTGGGAACAGCGGACTTCAAGCTTAGAAGCACCCATAATGTTGCTGACTGGGCATCAAAGTGCGATCTGCTCGATGAAGTTTAATCCGGCTGGGACCGTCATTGCATCTGGTTCACACGATAGGGATATTTTTCTGTGGAATACACATGGTGACTGCAAGAATTATATGGTCTTGAGAGGGCACAAGAATGCTGTGTTGGATGTCCAATGGAATCCTGATGGTTCGCAGTTAATATCTACAAGCCCTGATAAAACATTAAGAGCGTGGGATGTTGAGACAGGAAAGCAGATTAAGAAGATGGTAGGGCACATATATGTTGTGAACTCGTGTTGTCATGCTAGGAGGGGCCCGCCTCTTATTGTCAGTGGTTCAGACGATGCATCTGCAAAACTATGGGACATGCGTCAAAGGGGTTACGTACAGAATTTCCCGGACAGCTACGCGATTGCAGCCGTCAGTTTCTCCGATGCCTCAGATAAGATTTACACTGGTGGCATTGACAGTGAAGTCAAGGTGTGGGATCTACGAAGAACTGAACCTGTCATGAAGCTTCAAGGCCATCAGGATATGCTTACTGGTATGCAGCTGAGTCCTGATGGATCTTACCTCCTTACAAACAGCATGGATTGCACCCTTCGAATATGGGATATGCGACCATACGCCCCTCAGAATCGCTGTGTTAAGATTCTTGAAGGACATCAACACAATTTTGAGAAGAACTTGCTGAGATGCAGTTGGTCACCTGATGGCAGCAAAGTCACTGCTGGCAGCAGCGATTGCATGGTCTATATATGGGACACTACTTCACGACGCATACTGTACAAGCTTCCTGGTCACACTGGGTCAGTTAATGAATGCTTCTTTCATCCACACGAACCTGTAATTGGGTCTTGCAGCAGTGATAAGCAGATATATCTCGGTGAAATTTAGTTCGATCGACGGGGTTCAATGCCTTCATTCATGATTTTGAACTGACGCTCATATGAAACTGATGGCTACTTGTGAGATTGTGGGTTTTTTCAGTTTCCTCTGGTTAGTTTTTGTAGTCGATTCGGTCACCCCATGTCAATCCATTTTAACATGTATTACTCTCCAAAAATCAGTAGAACTATATCATCTTTGTGTAGATTCTGATTCATCATCTTGAAGCATTTTGAACTATCTTTAATATTGAATGCTGTGCATGATGATTCGCAATTTCGCGTGCTTGAGGCTGCCTTGCAAATTTTACTTGCATTGTGCAGAACCCTGATCTATCTTGAAAAGGATCTCTTGATAGTCAGCAGCAAGAATCTCTCAATGGCAATTTTAATTAGTTCTTTCAGTTGTTATATTTTCATGGATATCAAGTACTTCTAGACCACATATGGTTCGTCGCCGTAAGTGGTGAGTTCAACATATCATATGTAAATCAGTAAATGTGCCCAATTCATTTTATATTTTGCTCATAGAGTGGTACAAGTTAAGTGGCACATAATTTATAAGACATGATTACCTAGAATCGGACATCTGCATTATTAATTAACATGTTTCAAATTTTGATAATTAATTTAAATATTTCGATGATGGGGATCGATAGAATTATAAGAATCAAAAGGAAGATGCAAACAAGTACAACCAGCTATTCCATTGCATACTCCAATATTTAAGGGAGTGATAAGTTTTCGTTCATGGTAAATAATACTCTAGGTAAAGAATGACAACAATACGCTGCAAAAAAAGAAGAGGTGCTCCAGAAAGAGAGGAACAAATAGAAGGAACTACTGCAATTAATTTGCCAGTATCTCTAACTAGGCTTTGACCTCGATGACAGACCTTTTGAAGCATGAATTAGAGGGACTTCTTCGTCGATAATGACCTCTACATGAGATCCACTCCTTCCGTTCTTTCCTCCCACGCCGCTTGATGAGTTCTCGTCCAAACCGTACATATTGGAAGTCCTCAGATCCTGTAAGAAAAGACGGTTTCTTTTTTCAGTCACAAAAAATGATATATAGGAATTCCGTAAAGAATGACGCAAGATCTTTTGCCTTTGCTGCTCGTTCACTATCTCCAAGAGTTTGCGACGACCTAACGTCCTTAGCTTTCAAGTAATTGTACATAACAACGCCACACAGAGCTGTAGAAACAAAGAAACCTTTAATATGGTGTTTGAGTTGATTGCTTTTAAGAGGGAGAGTATGGAATAAGATATATACCAATTGCATAACCGATAATATTTAGTTTGGTTATCGTTGATTCGGGGAAAATGACAGTTGAGAGGGCAATAAGTATCCAGTCTTTTAAAACACCCGCAACTCGGATAGTCACAGCACCGGTTCTACCAATTACCAGGAAGATTGAGAAATTCAAAGCCAAAGCACAAAGTGCATTTGAGAAGAATATCCAAAAATTGAACTGGATCTGTGACACTTCGATCCCAGGCATCTCCAACAGGTACCAAGGTACAAAAAGAAACACGAAACTGCACAAGCAGCGGACATCCCATGTGTTATCAGAAAATGAAAATAAAACAATATAGGGACGATTAACACTGATAGAATGGAAAGATTTAAAGTGCAGTCTAAAAACACCGAGATTTTGCAATAAAAGTGCATGCATTTATAGTGTAAGGAGAGATCAATCAAATTGCAAACTGTTGAAGAAAATGCGACAGAACAAGCCATATCCCATGTACCAGGACATTACATTCTTTTGCCGTGCTAAATCTTGCTTCACATTTTTCAAAACATGGAACCTATTATATATATTCTTTTAATATTAATGATATCATGCATGAATACAACATTGAAAAAAAGTATGACCATGCACAGGGCAAATTGAGATCAAAATACTATAGAAGAAATTGATCTAAATCTAATATCCAGAGGTGATGTCTTAGAGTTGCCATATATCCCGATCTTCAAGTGGTCATAGTCCAAAGGATACATGGACAGTGCACATAGCATGTCGAATTGATAAGTAAGTCCTTTTCAATTATTTTTTGCAACAACTTTACTAAATTCAGCAAAATTTTGCTCTCATAATGGCTCAGCACTGTTTTATTCTATATCAGGTGTAGAGAAGCAATGCAAGCACCTTCTTCTAGATGTTACTCTTGTGACTACGGAAATATAAAATTGCACTTGAACCGTGAATTTCACAAAATGAAAAAAAAAAAGGGGGTGTACCTGCATGGAGCAATGTAATATAAGCTTGTAATAGGATTGAGTGTCAAGCCCTTCTTTTGGAGTAGCACTTGAGTAAGAACCAATCTAAGAGCTTCAGCAAATATTCCTGTAACTTGATACACTGTGCCCACTACATTGAAATGAATTTCGCCGTATGATGATATCACGACACCAAAACTGACCAACAACATGTTCAGAAATAAATCGCATCTTAATTTGTCAGTTCCACAAAGAACAGCCATAACGAAGGTTGCGACTGGCACTGCCATCAGTTATAAAGATAAATAAATTAATCAGTGAGCTTTTCATGAATAAAGATTTAGAGATCAGAAATCGAATAAAAAAGTATGAGCATACTTAAGGCTTTGAGCATCTGAATGAAGGCCACAGAGATGAATAAGTAGGCTGTATTCCCAAACCTGTACAAGTTATCCCAATCAACAATAAAAATAGCATGCCTCATGAACTATGACAGTTATTATCTTTTCACATTTTTAAACAACATCAAGATGTCTTACTTTATTTAATGACTTCCACCCAGAATACTTAAAAAGAAGAATGAGTGAAATACAAATAATAGTAAATACAATTTTGAGTGATCTTTATTGATTAAAATTTCTATAATTTGGAAATAAAAGTTCAACGAAGGCATAGTCTCTCAATTGTAACTAAAATGTTAGTGCTATCGTCCCGGATTATCATCACAAGACTGTCACAAGGTTTTGAAGGAAATAAGGTCCAGTTATAATTCTTAGTAGATAATTTTTAAAATTTCCTAGTATGAGATGGCTCACAATTACTGCCTATACTAGAAGACATGCCTCTCATGTAAGCAAACAAAACAAAGCAAGCAAGCAGGAACTTTTCAATCTTTGAAAAAAAAAGTCAAACATACCAAAGACTTGCTGCAAAGAAGGCACTAATAGGAATCACGCACGTAGCATATCTGCAAATACAAACAGACATGATGTCATCGCAGAATGAAGTAAATAAGAATGAGAGGAACATCTCTTACATTTCAAAAGTCATCTTCACAGGTGATACAACCTGAAAAAAAAATAAAGAAAATTGATAATGAACAGCTACACCAAAATATAAGAAAATGACTCAGATGTCTTTCTTCTCAGAGTCTGTGCTGCTATATTTTAATTTGACTGAAACATAAGCCTTCAAACATTAAACCTAAAGCATGGAATTTGTTAGGGTGGAACCACTAGTCCTACAAGAATAACGTGAAAAAATTAAGCACCACCAGTTGGAGCCAGTATAACAATGGATCTATTTTTTTGCCACTTTGAGAATAAACCATAGTTCTGGTAGAAAATCAATAAGACATACTTCAATAAACAAGAGACCACCAAGTAAAATGAGATGTAGCAAAAATATTATAACCCGTATGTCTTTAAAAATTAGTATATAGCTCATAGTTTTTCCAAATCGAGGATCACGTCAGACCCGATATCAGCAGATATCATGCTGTGGACTACATATATTCTAATGATTCATAATCAGAGAATTTTCAAAAACGCAACCACAACTTAGCCCACGGCTTGTACTTTACAATCCCGGCATAAACCATCTAAAATTGCATAGGTTGTATCATCTCTCAGACATACAGTCCCCCCACCACCTCCCTTATGAATTTAAAACAAAGATCCAAATAACTTAACTTGTGGGACCTGTGTTGGTTTCGATAGAGTAATAATAGGTTCTAAACTAAGGTGAATTGACACTCCAGCATTTAATGACCTGAATACTTGGTGCATAATGATCTCAACTAGAGAGTAGCATAATTTGGGTAGCGGAAATTCATATTCAATAAATTACAACTGTGTGTATTTAATATTAGCTTATATTGTTGATGCAAGAGTCAGCTCAATAAAATATTTAATGAACTAAGAACAGATAAATTTATGAAGTAAAACAACAGAAGTTCCAAAACAACCAGTACCTTAAAAACACGGATAAGAATGAAGGCCACCACAGCCGAAAATCCCATGTGGATCATGGTGAGAGTTATTGGCAGTGGGAAATTGAAATACTTTGGCGAGAGAACCCACTGCATACATGAAAAGTAAGAGGGCTTTAGTAATGCCGTGGATATGGTGAGAGCAGAGACAAACACATTATACATACTGATAGAAACTATAAAGGTTAATACTTGATCAGAACTTTGAGCCTTGACAGTAATACAAGATCAAACAAAATCAAAAGCAATACGAGGTCATGCTCAGGGCATGTTAAGTTTCCTTGAACAATGAAAATAAAGAACCTAGATTGAAAGGTGGTAAATAACTAAGCAGAAGAATTATGAGAGCTAATTTCACAATCATGGTATTACGATCTGTATGCAATGGTTTTCAAATAGGGAAAGGTACCGAAATGGGAACTCTCGGCCATGATGAAAGGATTTTTAGTGCGATGTCTTCAAGAGGAAACAAGTAAAATGCTATCTTATTATTAAAGTTTAAATCTTTTATGATTGGTTCTGTCCAAACATATCCTCAAACAGACAACAATTCTATACAGCTGCATAGCATTGATATGCAAACCACAGCTTATTACAATTGAATGTAAATTCATCATGCTCATAAATATAAGATAAGGGTCACATCAGCTACATCGAAGGCATATATGTAATACAATGGCCAACGCTATTGCATATCAAGGAAAACCAACTGAAAAGTAAAGAACAAGAGAATCAAAAGTGCCCTAATGTAAGAACTGAGAAGTACATAGTACTTACCTTGTTATATAAGATAACTCCTGAAGAAAGCAATATATATACTAAGAGATACAGGTAGGTCAACAGAAGTTGCTTGCTGATCATGGTGTCTATTCTGGTCCCTCTAAATCTAAGCAATCATGCCCCCCTGAATCACCTCCTGAGATTTTTCACTACTGAAACTAACTGAACTAGCTATTTTTGCAAAACAAATTGACCGAATAAGATGTTATTATCTGCTGAAAGCATTCTCATCCATTCCCTTGATAAATGACAAAAATGTCATTTTCCGCGCAGAATAGCTGAGACTGCAACTCAAACAGCCATCTGAACCTGAAAAAATTATCAAAAGTAAGCGGATAGTAAGAATCCATCAATCGATCCGCAACATTGATCAAAAAAAAAATAAAAAATTAAACACATAACCCCACCACAAATGGATTACTTAGCCAAGATTTTCATCAAGAACATGAGGGTGTGGGCTGGCATTGCGAAGAAACATTAAAACAAACACGTAGAGCACAAGTCGAAAATCAGTAAATCAGTAGAAATTGAGAAAAGGACGAACCTCAACACTTCAGTTACAGCTGCAACTTCAACTGAGCCACCGTAAAGTCGCTCAATTTTCAGTTGGGTCTAAGGGAGAAAACCACGAATTGACGATACAGATAGAATTGGGTGTTGGGAAGAAACAGTAGATAAATCTTGCAAGTCGCTGTCAAGGAAGTTAACTCTCACTCTCGGCTAACGAGTGATTGAGGATTTATGTGCAGGATTTTGGAGGAGTAGTAAATAGCGAGGAAAATATGAACACAGTGAATAAATCTTGGTGGCGATGAATTGGAGAGGGAAAAGAAAGGAAGCTCTTCTAGATCTCAAAACGCTTCGGTAGCAGTAATGGTGTGTTGTAATTATATTCTTCTCAACCACATTAAACATTTGGATTCATTTATTATTTTATTATTAGCCAAAAACTTATTTTATACCGCCTAAATAATTTAGATAAATTTAAATAATTTATTTCCACTGATCTAAATTCATACCCACCCTGCATGCTCAACCCCAAGTAGATACTCTCTCTGGATCCTAAATCAAAACCCGTCAAAATGATTTATGTGTCATCTGATTGGTGGATTTGGGATGAAGGAATTGAATGAAATCTAAAACAAGTTGTTTGAGTGATAATTTAAAAATGAATACTTGGGAATCAACCAACCCCTTTTAATTTGATGGGTTCCATTCTCAAACTTATAGTCATTTATTCTATTATTAAACTCATATTCTGATTCCTCTTATTATTATTATTATTTTACTCGTATTTCATAGTCAAAATTCTTCCTTTATTTTTATGCTTCGCCTTTAATGTGGGGAAATTGAAATCATCTGGGACTATAGCTATATGCAGAACAGGCAATTATGAATTATCCAAAAATGACAGTCGATAATTTAGTGCTGTCGGAAGGAAAAATCAATCGTGCTACCTTTTATCAGAATGATTTCTATATATAATACGATATTAATAATGGCATTATTAAACTATTAATGTAAGATTTATGTGCGTTTATATTAAAAAAAAAAAAAGTTAGTAAATTGGGCTGTGTCCATTATTTTCCACACGCGTGTGGCTTATAAATTTATCGTGTTCATAATAATGCAAATATCTACGCAAACACTTGGAGATTTACTTGAAAATTTTCACGGTTGGTTAATAGATCTTTGATGGTTGGTCATCTTGAGTTTTCTAAAGAAAGATGCATAAAAAATGGTAAAAAGTGCCTACGATATAATCTTAACTGTCTGAAAAGAAAAAAAAAATGCATTAGTTCACGAAATATGATCTCAATATTTGTCGATACGATACTTTTATTCTTTCTTTTTTTAGTTATAATGGAAAAAGGTACAGTCCGATTGGATCCAACCTCTATATTTGTGCCGTTTTTTGGAGACTAAATATAATTTGCAGGTTATATTGTTGAAGTTTGGGCACTATTACTACTTGTCTCGGCGATTTTGCTTATTTGTTGGTTAGGGTTTTTGCTTGTGTGTTGGAGAAAGTGCTACCCACGGAAGAGAATCGAGATGGGAAAACCAGCCAGCTAAGACAACAATTGAAGCTGGAAATGATGTTGTTAACTGTTAAGGCAAGTGGCTAATCCAAGGAGTCAACTTGATGACGGTGTTCGAGCTAATCCCGATGTGAGCACGAGACCTTCTTTATGGACCTTATGGTTTGAGCTTCTTTGCGAATCATTCAAACTCATTCTGTTATAATCCAATCAATATCCGGTACCCTCCTCACCGCTCATCAATCACCCATGGGATGGTCGATAAAATCCTCTTTGAGACATGATAGTGCATCCTCCGACTAAAATCGGCTTGAATTAAGAACTCGATCAGTAAAGACAGGGATGTTAATTGGTTTGTTTTACAACCTAAATGCACTCAAAGATCGATGAGATGCTTTACTAAATGAAGAAGAGTTTACGATTATTTACAAGAAATGATAATTGAATGCTATATCAGGTCTGCCACATCGGAGTGTAAGTGGTTAGATACCTTTTTTTTTATTGAGATTAGGTCATGCAATGGACATATTATGGTGATATTTGTTGTTATGTTGTACTCTTTTATCTTTGAAGGCTACATCACGATAGTCTTTTTATTCTACCACATCGGAGTGCAATTGGTTAAACATCTTTTCATATTTATTAGATAATGGATCGAGTTGCAGTGGGAATACTTATAATCTATAGTTCGAAAAATGAAACATAGTCACTTATCTCTCTCTCTCTCTATGGCATGTCTTTTGCTCTCAGCTTGTGGTTGGTACACAATAGTTATATTGTTCGGATGATGGCCGTATGTAATAAATTAATTAAATGATATGATAAAATTATATCAAAATGTCCCTTCGACTGTCGAAGCGGCTAAAAAGGCCTACTGGATCACTTAACTCAGCTAACTTTAGAATTTCCGATCATGAAAAAAAGCCTTTCAAAAATTAGATATTTTACATAGATGTGACAATTTTGGGGTCCAATTGCACACCTAGTAGTGATAGGAGGCCGTAGCTTTATCATTTATTAATTAATATTATGTCCATAATAACATATTAAGATGTATGTAAAATTGTTGCAAACGTACCATTTCTCTAGCATCTGGATGTTCTCCTCAATTTTCATTTTCTTTTTCTAATACAGAAGTGCGTAATTATCGGCGCAATATTGCTAATAACAAAAATTTCTAGTTGATAATATTAATGATTTTTCTGCATTGGGTGTTCAATTTTAAGGTTGTCCTTTGGTTGGATGGATATGGGGTGATTAGATAAGTAATCACTTCTAATCATGCTTTGTTCTTAAGACTGAAGCATAAGGTTAATTAAGAGCCCAAGTTTCATCATTTACCAATGGGTATTTTGGGCAAAGTGGTGCCACACATAAGATTGACAAACTCTATATCTTTTTCGATCTCTCTAGCGGTGACAAGAACCTGAAAAATAGAAAATCAAACTGAATAAAAAAAAAAAATTGATCGTTTTGATTCGATTTTTAAAAATGAAACCTGGACAATTAAAATTCATAAAAATTCGGACCAAATGGACTTATAGGATACCATCAACTAGCACAACAATCTCATATGCTATGTGCTTCTATATTTTTTAAAAATTATTTTATTCATCATCGTTCTCTCTTTTTTATAATTTTCAAAATTATTAGTATATATAAGGCAAAAATTTGTATTAAATTACCTAAATGATTTAGGTGTATCTAAATAGTTTATATTCACCAATCCAAAAAATCTGCTTGATTTAGTCGGTGTAATTGGAGACCTCCTTTGTATAAAAATATTATTACAATCGACATTTAGGACCAAAAAGAATTAAATAGGACTTACAAATAAAAATTACTTTTTTAGTTGATTTTTAGTTTTAATGGGCATGACTCTTGCAATTGGTACAGGAATTCCACCGACCCCATGATTGCCCACATTCACGATTAGATTAGATTTTATATGTCAGGAAACGTCGTCGTATACGTCCCCAGGAATATTTTGTAAGCTCGGAAAGATAATAAAATGGCAACAAAAACAACCATCCATTCGTGTTTCTGCACACACACTCCCACAAAAATACACACACCGAGCTTGAGAGGTGCACAAGCCGTGGACTTCTCTCTCCGCGACCGATAAGTTGAACCTCCGTTGGCCGGCGTTCTTCGTCGCCGAACGATGCCGTATCGGCGGCGGTCGGATTTCCAGCTGCGGCGTTTTCAGTAGAAGGATTAGCGGTAATGCGAATAGAGTGGTGTGCAGAGCAGTTTCTGTGGAGGCGGAGACTGAGATTGAAGGACTCAACATCGCGGAAGATGTTACTCAGGTGACTTCACAATTCTGAATTCTCTATCCACTTGAATTTTGATAATGAATGTTAATGATGTGTTTGAATTGGATGGTTTTGTTTATATGCATATTAAATTGTCGTGAACATGGAATTCTGGATTCTTCCTAGAATGAAAATCGCGCGACCTTTATTGGAGAGTGTAAATTAAATTAATGCCTTCAGAAATAGGAAATTGATTTTCAAAACTCAGTCTTTTATTTTGGTCTGTTCTTGTTCGGTTTTTATACAGCGGTTTTGTTGTTAGTGTTTTAAACCGGTCAGAAGGTACAATTGCTTTTGGTGTTTGGCAAAAATATTTGTTCGTTTCCTGTACCTTTCTTGATAATTTCTGACACCTTTTTCATAATTTCCTGAAAAATATAACTGTTCAGCACTCATGTGATGCTTTAGTTATTTTTGGAACTTGCTGAATCTTCTATTTGCGGTTGTTATTAATTTACTTTTCAATGTGTGTTCTTTGTTACAGCTCATTGGGAACACGCCGATGGTTTACTTGAACAATGTTGTAAAAGGTTGTGTTGCAAATATAGCAGCAAAGCTTGAAATTATGGAGCCATGTTGCAGTGTCAAGGATAGGTGAGAGCTGTCCTGGTCCTCACTTTGTGGCATGAGAAGATCCACTCACCATTGATATAAACTCTTAAAATGTGTAATTTTAATGCTTTCTCGACTTGTTCAATTCCAATTTTGCAGCTAGAAAACTTTAAATTGAATATTGAGGTGTTCCAAATGTTAAGCTTATGTACTTTATATGTTTCTTTCAAGGTAGGATTCAGTATGATCGATGATGCTGAGCAGAAAGGGCTTATAACTCCGGGAAAGGTAATATGATGTATCCTAATATCAGTTCTGAATTATCCTGGTTTGGCTGTTCTCTTCCATAAATGCTCATATTATACAGACTACAACAATGCTTGCCCCTTCAATATACTTGATTCTTATAAGTGGATTTTGGCTATTTTCTAGAGTGTATTGGTTGAACCTACCAGTGGAAATACGGGATAGGCCTTGCATTTATTGCTGCTTCAAAGGGCTACAAGCTCATCTTAACAATGCCCGCGTCCATGAGTCTTGAGAGAAGGGTTCTCTTGAAAGCATTTGGAGCTGAATTAGTTCTAACTGATGCTGCTAAAGGCATGAAAGGTGCTGCTCAAAAGGCTGAAGAAATATTAAATAGTACCCCAGATGCTTACATGCTCCAACAGTTTGATAATCCTGCAAATCCCAAGGTTCGTACTGATGTTCAAACTGGTTCAATCTTAACTAGTATTTTTATATTCGTATTTTGAATCAAGCCGTGGAATAGTTTTAATTTATGAACCGCGAAAATAAGTTTGATTCATGATTTGTCTAACTATTCTTTCTATAGCTCTTTGGCAAACACTAATAGCACGCCTCAATATCGAATTTGGTTATTCCTTCTTCATTCTTGTACCATGTAATCGTCAATTTGAATTTACTGCTGCTCTCTTCAACAAGTCTTCTTTTGGCAGCTATGGTTCAATTAGCACCATGCATGAAATTTTTTTTCTTTATTAACACCCCAAAGATGCCCACAATCAAGATACTGACAATCCGTAGAGTAGGAGTTCAACAGATCTAATAGATACGCCATCTGTAGATCGCATTGAGAAATGGAAACTGATATTGAATTTATTACGACATTTTCACACGAATTATAGGAAAACTGAGAAGCAAAACGCAGACCAACTCTGCAATAAATGTCATTTGTTGATACTCTCCCCATAAAATGCTCTCATAGGTTGATTCACCGTAACACAGATCAAATGTTCATCCATCAGTTAAAAGTGAAGGAGGAAAATGGTAGTACCTGTGCTTGATGACGTAGTACTCAATCTTGGATTCCCAGATGTGCTTTCAATTTTTCAGAAAGATGCGGGATCAAATTGATGTTCTCTTTAACAGAAAGATCGACGCACGACTCCAAATCATTTTGTGGATTGCTGTTTCTTGGCTGGAGCTTGGCTGCCTCATATTTGTCTTGGCAGACGGTCAGAGACCCGTTCAATCTCCCCTGCATACAATTGAGACCGCACTCCATTGGAGATGCTTCAGAATGAATTGCAACTAACAATAGTATAATCATATACTTCAAGACAATTAATCTGAAATGAATTCAGGCATAATTATTCATGTAAAGT
>AYJT01082991.1:0-13826 GCA_001278415.1 Ocimum tenuiflorum | reverse complement strand
TACTATTACTATAATATTCGAGAGGACTAAATCTATACATTTTAGTTCATAATTTGAGCTCATAATAGTCAAATTGAACTTAACTTATATCCCAATTTATAAATCTAACTTAAACTTATTTCTCTTGTAAAATACATATCCAAATAATATATTGTCAAAAACATTATAAATTATTTTTTGTTTGAGTTGGGGGATGGGGAAGTGAAGATTTAAACCCTTGACATCTCTCATTTGGAGGGTCCTTACACATGAATCTTCAACATTTGGCATCTTGAGGGACTATTTTAAATTCATTGTTCATTTGTGGAAATATAATTCATACAATAACTTGAACTTTCATATCGACATGATTTCAATTAAATTTTCGATCTTGAAAGGGGTGGGGGGTAAGAATTGGTGGATAAAATTTATACTATTTTTATAAAAATAATTTCAGTTAAATTTGATAGTATAATTTTCGTATATTTTTACAAATATAATAGTTCGTACAAAATATGAGTTAAATTTGACTTTTTGGAAAGTATTTTGACCGTGGTAGATAAGCTTTTGCATTAGTCTTTGATGCACCAACTCTTTTGTTGTCGTTTTGTTCTCTCTTGTAATTAATTAATTACTTCTTTTGATAGACCCGTGTTACGAAATACGGTGTCGGATGGTAAAATAGCATTATGCATTAATTAGATCCTTTTTTTAAAAAAAAAAATGATATTCCCTTACATGATTTAAATATGAAAGTGCCGTTATATTTACTTTAGAAATCGCATACTCATCTACCACGAAGTCGGTCCAATCCCCTGTTACACAATGATATTGCACATTGTGTTACATTGTTTGGATTATTGATAGGTGTGTAAATCAATGGAGATAAATCAAGTTCCTAATAAAAAAAGATTCTACCATAATTAATCTCCATTAATTTGTACACTTGTCAATTATCCAAGTAATATAACACAACATGTAATACTATTGTGTAACAGGGGATCCAAAGTGCCTCGAAGTATAGTGGTAAGGACATTTTTCATGACCTTAAAGGTCAATGGTTCGAATTTATGTAGAAACATTAGGATAGTGATTTATTTAATATTGTACTTAAGTTAAAAAAGAAAATTATTTTTTAAGAATTATTGACAAAATCAAATGATTTATAAATACACGCAGTGCTCAACAATCATGGAATAACTATTCCACGTCCGTATTCTCGTGGAATAATAATGCGGGTTGTGGAAAATATTATGTGAATGAAATCTAACAAAAAGTTAAAAAAAAAAGTAT
Organism: Ocimum tenuiflorum; assembly: GCA_001278415.1. NCBI lineage: Eukaryota > Viridiplantae > Streptophyta > Magnoliopsida > Lamiales > Lamiaceae > Ocimum > Ocimum tenuiflorum. The sequence goes on along the minus strand of AYJT01082991.1, from coordinate 12,554 downwards.
CAAAATATCGACGCCATTAAAAGATTTTAAAGGAAATTATAGGCAAAAATTACTGGAAATCAAAAGTGATTGTGTGAAGTATAATACGTTAAAGAATAATAAGAAAATATGCGAAAAGTGGAATTTGATGCAAACAAACATCAAAGACTTGATCCCAGACCACGACCACAACGATTTATACGCGCACGAGTGAGTTGGTGAGAATGCGACGGTCTCCAACTTAACTCTACATATCACTCAAATTGTGTCATTATTCAATGGACGTCCCAACATCTATTTTTTAATTAAATAATCTCACGGTTCAGATTCATATTTATTTTCCACGGAAGAATCTTTTCTTATATATATATATATATGTAAATCTACATTTCATTTATGTACTACAATCTATATACTGTATTCTACCAGAAGCATAATCCATAAAATGAAAAATATATATTATTTAAAAAAAAAAAGATGTGAGTAACTCGTAGCACATCACCTACATCATTCGCAACGTATACAATTGCTAATGTCTAAGACACTGCTAAATAATTTCACCTGGATTTGGTTTTCTTCATTAATTTAATTTCAGTAAACTTTAAACAACTGTCATTTGTTATAACCGATATTATTTAATTTGAACACATGACTAGTTTAAAGTTGAAATTGAATACTTATACAAAAATAATTGCAATGGTTTGGTTTAGAAACTCAAGCTGGCTAAGGTTGATGTATTTTGTATTTGTATTTGTATTTGTATTTGGGAATTTTCTAGTTTTCCTGAATTCGGATGTTTTGGTTGACAGTGTGGGCCCAGATTCGGATGTGGCGGCGCCGATGCCCGAAAATCTAAGAAATGGAACAAAGACGTAAAATTTTTTATTTTTTTTCTCTCTTTTTTATTGATTTTTAGCCATCAAGGTAGACTATTGGGGTGTATTTTATTGGTCGTAATATTCCATATACATTAAGCGTAGTTGACTTATGAGTCTAATTAAATAAAATCAAAGCCGGTGCGGTGCTCTTTGCAAGGACAATGATAATGACCACAATTTCTTCACATTAATAAATTATCCAATTGAATTTTGTGGTTTTTATTTGTAATTCTTTTTTCGAATTTGAATTTTATAGTATAAACATACCGCCTAAGAAATATCATCTAGAAGCAAAAGAAATAAAAGAATAATAATCAATGAGGTAATTAAGACTTGAAGAGTGCTACACAATATGTAAATTTTTTTTTTTTAATTGCAGCGCTCTCAAAAATATATTAGTTTGAAAATTATGGTGGATCGCTCTTTTCCTTTGGTTTTATATAAATCTTTACGAGTCATTTCATATTTGTAAGATTTTTCTCTAATTAATCTTGAAAACTCAAGAGATTTTTTTATATATATAGTTTCTTCAAAAAGAAGTATATTTGGCCACCACTAATATCTATTTTTAATAAAGAAAGTCTTATGTTGGACATAGATCTTTTAGACAGGTTTGTATTTGGGGTTGGTAGAAATAATTCATCTAGGCTCGTCTGTCATTTAAGGTGTAACGCAAAATTTTGTCTTTAACAATACGCTTAGCCGCTTTAATTCTATTAAATATTTAAACCTTTCCGCCTCGTATAGCTTTCAATTCTGGCTCCGTTCATAATAGCATCAACCCAAGAAAGTTGCTTGAATTTTTTTCGAGTCAACAAATTAGTATTTTTCTTGTTATCGTATAGTTTGTTAGTCTATAATGTACGCCTAGTGATTGGATGATGAAATTTAATTTTTTCAAAAGGTTGGTTAAAAGGATTGCTACAGTTCGTTCATACTACCACCTTCAAAATCTATTTCATTCCGTACGGCGGCCACATTTCAAATCATAGATTTTCTTTTTCTTTCTTTCTTTTTTTTTTTTTTATAATTACAATGACGAAAGAAATTTGCATGTCTCTGATCATGTTTCTGCGTTAAACTCTGCTCCTATAAATATTCAAAATTATATCATAAGATATATCGTATGATAGAAATTTAGTGAGATTAGTTCATCCTAAGGGGGTTTGTACATTGAGCTTGAAATGTTTTGGACTCCTAACATCAATATGATCATGGATTGAAAACCAGCACAAAATTTAATTAGAAGACTAGGCTTTTCAAGAATAATAGAAATTGATTTTGATAAAAAAAAAATTTATTAAATGTGTAATTGATTTTTTTTTTCTAGTTCAAAAAAATGTTTGATTGATGCTCATTAAATTGAACTGATTGATGCTCATTAAATTGAACGTGTATCATTGGTTCGAATGCTATAACTACTATCATGTTCATGTAGCAGGTTGATGGCATGTGTTTGGTCATGTATGATGTGCTTATTTGAAATATTGGTACATACATATAAAAAAAATAAATAGAAGAAATTCAACCATATTTATCATGAGACATGCTTAAAATTAGGAAAAAAAAAACAACACAAATGTATTTTCATCCTATCACCAAAGAAAACATCATAGGTACTATATTTATATATATTACTTTTAAACTCAAAGTCTACTCTAATGTCACCAAGCAAAAAATGAATTAGAAAATTATTTTATCCCCACTAATAAAATAAAACTGATTATATCACTAACAAAAATATGATAAAAGTTGTTATTCTGGACTCAGGAGCAATACTCGCTATTGCAAATTGCAATTGTGCTTTAGTGGACAATTTACGTTATATTGTTACATACAACTCAAAGAAAAACGTTATAATAATTGTTATATATAGTTTATATCCCTACTAATTTATATTCATTTAATTAAGAAATTCAGATGATACATCCAAATTAAAAGAGAATAATTAAAGCATTGACAAAACAACCAGAAAATTATAGAAATTGGATGAAAAGATGGGGTGACGATTTCATAAATATCAACAACTTTCAAAATAGCATTATAAATAATATTTTCTTCTTAAAATTAGTATGCTTTTTATGAATCGTGTCGAATATTACATATTTCAATGTCTTTAGTGTTCTAATTTATTCCTAAAGGTAGATTTTAACAGGAGTCACCATTTATATGAATTGGATTAGTTTAAACTTTTTTTAGATTCACTACGACTCAATCTCACGATTGGCTATAGAAAAGCTGATGCTTGATGTTATTGCGGTAATATTTTTAAAAAAAATTAAATTAAATATCTGAATAAAAAGTATCATGTATTAGACCCAAGAAATTAAAATTGGTGGTACGAAATTTATATGCAGCAATGATCACTCTGTATTGTGCCTCGCAATGTTTCTATATTTCAAATACAAGTAAAATCATTTACTCAAAAAAGAAAAGCGTAAATAGAATCTTCTTACGTGCAACAAAGTACTGTTTCATTTAAATTCTCATAGCCTTGGTTGAACTCTCACTAGAACACAAATATAATAATTGGAGTGTTGTAGTGTTATCCTGTGCAATAAAGTGACTGTATTTGTCATTGATAGAAAGAAGAAGTCACAAAAAAAGACGCCAGAAGCCAACAAAATACACGAGTAGGAAAAATTGGGCACAATGAGTGCAAAATTGACTAATCTCCAACACACGTAATTAAATTGACGATCATTTCTTCAAATTGGAGGCAGGCCAAAATGTCGGACGACGTTACATTTTATCTATATACTTTTAATGTATGTTTTTACTATTTTTAAAACTAGATCGTCTAGTGTTGCACATGTTTTAAAGTAGCAAAAAGTTATTTCTAAGAGTTGTATTGTCTTTTAATGTTTATTTGTGAAGTCGTTACTTACTTCGTACCCAATGCATGAGCTTGTTTTCTACTACAGATGATTTTTCCTTCCAATCGGCACCCAAACGAGCTTGTTTTTCTTCATTACCTGCGGACGACAGATGTTGCCTAATAAAATTCCGACATCTAATTATTAAAATGAGGTAAATTTTTTATATTTCAAAAGAGGGGGCTTAAAGTCCCTATGGCGGAGATCCCCATTACACAATAATTGTTGTATATTGCATTACAATGTTTGTATTATTTATATGTGTATTATCGATATAGATAAATTAAAAAAAATTAATTTGTTCAGAATATAATTAATTTTTATTAATTAATATAAATATTAATAATTCGAACATAATAGCATAAGGTGCAAAATTAATGAAAATTTTGAGATGAAAGAAAACTCCTTTATATTGGTTTGAATTTTATAACATTTTTGCTTCCTCTTGTAGATTGTCAATGAACGACAATCCACGTGATTTGAAGCCTTCTAAAAAATATATAGGTGCTACTGCTTCGTCCATAGGTTTACAAATTTGACACGCCTTTAAATTTTTTATTTCCTTAAATAAAAGAGAAATAGTACAGATAAATGGTCGAGTTTAACCCAATTCTTTCATAAAAAATATCACAAAATTTTATTAAATTCATCAAATAAAACACCGTTTTTCTCTCTCTGGATCCAATATTTTAATGGTTATTATAGTCGGATTTCGAGTCTCGAAAGAGACTAGGGCAAACTCCAACCAGCCATTATTTCCAGCTGATTTGCAGTTGAAGTGGCCCAACCCAACAGTATTTTGTGTTTTGCAGTTCTCAAAATGCAAATATGTCATTCCACCGTAGCAGATACCAATTTAAAATGTGTGATGATTTTATATTTATTGTTTGTTTTGGATTTGAATTTGGAGTATGGGTTGGAGATGAATTATTATTCGATTTGATATTTACTGTATTTTAGATTTGAGTTTGGTGTATAATGGGTTGGCAATGGGCTAACGGAGGTTAATTTGGTGAATTTAATATAGTTTACTAACATTAAGAGAAGAAAAATAATTTTGACTAGATTTAACACTTTTACTATAATGGGTTAGATTCGATTATTTGGTGGTGATGTAATTCGTACTTGAAATATAAAGTTGAACTCCCACAGTACAATAAGAATTAATTTTCAATTCAAGTTCAGCTCATGTTAAGGAAAAATCAAAATATTACATATCGAAATTCTCATAAAAATAAACCATTTATACTTGGTGTTTGTTTTAGTTTAATTAACTAGTGCACGTAAAAACTAGAATACGAAAAACAAATTTAAATGAAATATGTAAATTCAGCGTGTAACGTAGAACTAATGTATATATAATAGACGACGCCATATATTAAAAAAAGGTATAATAATGATATAATAGACAATGCAAATTTTGAAAATCAACAATATTGTAATATAGTATACTTAGAATATATTGGCACATAAACTTTGATAAAACACACATAAAAAATTAGATATTCATGATAAATCACTCCACTATAATTTACAAAAAATAAAAACAAAAATTGTATTTTTCTTTTCGAGTGGTCATAGGACCTTCTATTTTTGTCTAAATGTTGAATAATATAAATATACCCCTTTTATCACACTTTTGCAAGAATCAATAATTGGGAATTGTAATTATTATAGAAGTTTCTTAAATTTTATTTTCCAACTTACCCATGGTATATTCTAAAACGTAGTCACACAAATAGCACGCTTGACCTGTACGTTTACACTCGAGAAAATCAACCAAAACATGTGAGAGCGTCGCTTGTGACCTGTGACGTCATGCATGACGTCATCATCATTGATGAAATAATTATTTAATGTGTTTCAATTTCGACAATGAGATTTGACCTTTTTTTTTTTATTTTATTTTATTCTATTCTAATAATATTTTAATGCAAACAAATGTGAATAATTGTATACGACTTTAGTATTCTATATAGTTAACGCCACTATCAATATATTTGGGTAAGAGAAATTAATTGTTAGCAGAAAGTAATGTTTTCGTCGGTAATCCGTGTGGATTTTCAATGTGGAATATATTGGTCATTGGTCTTCTTCTGTTCTTATATTTTTCCATACAAAATCTTTACGTCCGTACACCTCGTGTTTTCGTCGCGTTCCAAGTAAGTTAGGTCCAAGAATTGTAGTTATTAAAATCTAAACACTTATAATTGGTCAGTATTATATTATTAGGTTTAATAATTAATTGGTTTCTTTATTTTCTCCTTTTCAATTCCTAGATGAGACTCTCTTTATTTAATAATTATTAGAAGAAGATGATTATATAGGAAAACAGTCTCATCTAGGAATTGAAAACTCACCATAACCATTGATATGGAAATTTGTACTATTGAAATTCTGAAAAACCTATAGTGGCATTTTTATTAGGAAAGTTATGCAATTATATTCCCAAGTATAGTCAATTGTGCAATTATATTCCAAATTTCATCGTTATGCAATCATATCCCAAATTTTTATTTGTTATGTAATTACATCTTCAGTAGTTGACATCGTCAAAAATTTGCTTATGTGATCGTTAAACGCCGCGTTTTCAGTGATACGGTCATAATTTGTGTTGCAATGAATTAAAACGACGTCGTTTTTCATTATTTAGAAATGCCGATGTTTATTAGTTGTAAAAACGAAAAGGTAAATCTGATCCTAAAAGGATTCTAAAGGATGACGTTGTTTTGATTCATTGCAACACAAAATTATGGCGACATAATTAAAACGCGATGTTTAACGATCACATAAATAAATTTTTGACAATATCAACTACTGATGATATAATTACATAATAAATAGAACTTTGAGATATATTTCAGGATAGAATTACATATTTTTCCTTTTTAAAAATATAAACAAACATTTTCTGTATTATGTGATAACCAGCAAACCACGTCATAAAATAAAATAATAAATATAAAAAATGCAATAATAATAAACATAAAAAATGCTATGAAAAGTGTCGCACTCATCGTTCTGTGAAAACCCCGTAGCACGTGCACTATGAAACCACTAATTAACTTGATCTTATTGATTATGACGCTCAATTAACAAGTTCTACTTGAGTAGAACCGCACAAATTATTGATCAGTGATGGATGTAGAAATTGAGTGTCGTGGAAGCTCCAAATCGAATATCACACTTAGATATTTTTTTATTCGTCGTGGGGCTCAGATAACATAAATATCACTATAATTCTCACATAAGATTTCCGATCAAATATCCTTGGGCCCACCACGGGATCGGCCGACCCCGAAAACCCAAGTATAGTGTCGCCCCTGTTATTGGTTACCGTATGTCAATGCACATAAAGAAGAAAACATAAATATGTAGTAGTATTCCTTAAAGGTATAATAGAGTAATTTTCCTTTGATTAAACTTATATTGACATCAAAATATAATGAAATGATAATGTGAAACAAGGGTAGATGGTAGCCGAAATCGGAACAGTGATGACATTTTTTATTTATGCAATATTCTACGGACAGAATATTAAATGAAATCATACTTCTATTTATAATAGTTGACGCTTTAACCGGTATGTCGGTGTTGCACGTTTTTATATTCGGAAAATACTTTATCAGCGGTTTAGGAATTAAAGATATAAAAAACTTTATCACGATATCTGTATAGGCAAGTCTGGGCATTACTCGATTGACTTAATAAAATACACAATTTTCTTTGTCTGTAAAATTTGGTAGCGCAATTTGATTAATATGTTACATAATTGTAAAATATAAGCGGCGGTCTCATTTGAGAGAGATAGATAGATCATTCGTAACCTCACAGAAAGACACAATTATCATTAAAATTAATTAAATTTTAAACGATCATAATTCTCTCATCTTTACTCCAATTTATGCAAATAACATATCAAATTAAAACTCTTTACATGTCTTTTCGTTTTAGATATCAAAAGAACATTTTTACTTGAAAGATATGAACGAAAAATTTTTAAAAACTAATTTTATTTATATAAATCATTTAAACTAAATATAATTTTAAATAAATAATTGTAACGATCAATTAAGATGTAATAAAGATTAATTGAAATATCATAAACCCTAAATGAGATTAGTAACTCTTGTAAACCCTAATTTTAATTGTGATGTAATATGCCCTAAATGAGAAAAATTGAATTTTTTTTTTTTAAATTTTTATGTTCATTTCTGTAAAAAAAGTGAATGAGCATAATATAACTTAAATCAAAGAAAATGAGAATGATGTAATTCGGGTAATTAGCAGAATATATATAATTGATAGAAAAACTTGGTTTATACATATGGGCTATGGCCCAATTACAAACCAATCCTAGTTGTAGCACATGAGAAACAGAGTTCCACATAGATATGAGCCGCCAAGAAGAAATTAACTCTAATTGTAGAACTGTAAAAATAATCAAGTTAGTTTTATTTGTAACACATATTTGTTCATTTTTGCTCCCTCCAAAAGTGATGTTTGAAGCTATGGAGGATTTTGATTCTCGTGCTCGTGATAGGCTTCGCTTTAAGTCACTATCGCTCGGATCGGATATTCAAGTTCCTTCCAGTCGGGAACAACAAATGCTCAACCCAACTCGAATGACCTCTTTCTAGGAGAGTGTGGGTGGGGGAGGGGGGATTGCCTATGCTATATGGATACACTCTTATGTGCGAAGTGACTCGTGTTCTATTTCTTCTCCTTCAACCGATTACCGAATCGAATATACTCTTGGAATATGGATGCTGGAATTGAAATTTTATTAATTTAGGATGTGAAAAATAAATTATGTGATGTTTGAAATTAGAAATATAAAAATATTGCTCTAAAATTACTAAGAATTGGAAAATAAAATAAAAAATTCAGATTTTTTTTCATTATAATATTAATTATAATCATATATTACAATGGAGATTATACATTCATATTATTTTATTTCATTATAGTATTAATTATAATCATATAGTGTAATGGATTATTCTTCGTTTCTAATTTCTTTGAAAATAGTGTAAAAAATAAAGAAGAATTAAAATACTTAGTTTTGTTTGAATATTTTTTAAACGTGTTGGTTCACGATTTTTGGATCCAACTGGTGAACCGGTTGGTTTTTTCTTCTATGAATTTTATAGAGACAGCGTTCATAATATTCTAAAACACAAATATAATAAATTAGCTGAAATCTAGACTATCTAGTCCAAGTTTAAAATCCTGACATATATAACCTTGATATTTTAATCAAATCTTGATAATATATTAAAACAAAAATGGAAAAAAATATGCCTCAAACAAATTAACCCAAAAAATATAATTATTATCCCGTTGCAAAAATATGATAAAAATAAAAAAAAATAAGTAATATCAGTCGCAACAACTATTAATATAATCAATATCACTTTGCAAAATAAATGATATTCTAGAATGGTATTCTTTTAGTTTATGCAAGTCTCATATTGGATTGTTTAAAGCCCAAAGACTTTGGAGACATCTCTTTAAGCCCAACGAGTTCATTTCACTTAGAATTTTAAGTTAAAATAACGTCACCACTTTTGTAGTGCTTTGAATTATAATCAATCACATTACATGGAGATATCTCTTTAATTATCGAATTACTCATTTGAGTGTCGTTTTCATGCATTATTTATAATTGTAGGTTATAGAGGTTCAGATGCAAATCTCTTCCTAACTATATTCATTAATACTCAAAACTCCAAGTAGATCGAGAGATACAACTATTTTATTAGACCCCTTTCAAAGTATATCGTTCCAAATGCTTGATTTTTCACTTATTATTCACCTAAATCCTAAAAATAGACCCAACAAGCACAATATCTTTCAAGTACACTAATCAAGCCAATAGTAGTATAAATTTGCATGTGTTTAACACTTAATATATATAAAAAATAAAATTTCCAAAATACATACAAATCATACTACTATCAAACTACTCATATTTATTGATTATAAATAATCTCTTGTAGTCAATTTTGTATCAACTCCAACAAAATAATTCCTAATATATATCCTGATCCGGTAGTAACTCAAATGTAATCATGCTTGATGAATGTAGTAAACACTTTGAATGTTATTTTCATGTTTTTCATCATTTATTTTCTGTATATTTCGTAGTAGAGCACTTTTTATAGAACTAGTTAGGATTACGTGTATTTGCACGTAGGGATTTTGTGGTTTCAAATGATAAAATAAATTAAAATAATGAACTCATTCAATCAAATAATTAATATTTATAGTATGCATTTATCACCATAAAACAAATTATATTAAACGAAATATTAATATTCTATTTTTAAGTTTATTAACAATGCAAACACGTATTTTCGATGGAGTCAAAATTGATAATTAAATATTAGACCTTATTGATGATGTAGAAAATAAATCATAAGATCATATACATGTGTAATCGATTGAGACATCTTCTAGGCAAGAGGATTGTGATTTGTGCATTTTTACATCGTATATTAGGTTATTTTCATTCGTGTGTGTGTGTGTGTGTTAAATTGTGTATTTTTATGTAATATGTTGTTTATTTGTGCAAAAATGCACAACTCACAATGTAAAAATGCCCAATATACAATGTAATGAAGAGTTATAGATGGTTACATTATGTTAGGTCTCTTTTCTTTTTTACACTCCTCTAAATTGCATAAAACTTTGAATTAATATATCTCGGTCTAATACTAAATTAAAGGTAATTTTACGTTCTTCCGTACAAAATTCTAATAGAAATCAAAATCTGAAACCCAAGATCATTACGATATATGTTAATATTTTTCCCCTTTTTTAGTTTTGTATTAGTGTTTATTTTATAAATGATGTTTGTTATTTTTCAATCATCATTTATAAAATACACAAACATCAAAATTAAAAAAGATTATATCTTAACCATAAATCTTATATATCATACAAACACTTATGCTATCATTTGCCTAAGGCAGGAAGTAAACCTCCTTCATGGGTCTCGATGTCCGGCGTCAGTAGGAACTGTCCTCACTAACCGACATACATGTAGTGCACTAGACCCAACACCTTATTCGTGTTGACGCTCGATTCGTCTAATTCAATGATATAATCATCAGATAGCAGCATAAAATATTTTCAGGCCATGATACTCATCGAAAATAAATCATGCTTTCATTTCAATTTGAAAATAAAATGCATTTCATATTATGTTTTGTTTTAAGTAAGAAAAGCCCACATCGACCCTCGTGCAAATCGGGTGTTCGAGATTTGTTGGTATTTACTGGTCGCGTTCTGCAAAATACGAATCATTATATCAAGATTTGTTGCTTATTAGATCTTAGTGGTTAAATTACACTAGTTCGGGATTACTAATCGAGTATTGTGTTGGTTAGAGATACTGACGGGAATCGAGTCCCTAGTTGGTAACATCGAGTCTTGCTAAGGATAGTCGAGCTCGGAATCTGATTTGATTTCATTTCTGTGGGGTTCAATTGGATTTTGGGGTTAAGTGGCACTTTAGGTGTTTTCTCGATTTACGTCGAGTCTGGAAATTTTGAAAAAATTGGACCACATGTAAAAGCTTATTCAAAAGAATCTTTAACTCGAGAGGTTTGATTTTTAATATGTGAAAATTCAGACGTATAATAACGACGGTTCGTGTAAACTGATTGTGGGTATTAATTGATTTTGATTTGTTGAGTTAGTATTTGCATATATAGATGTTTAGATTTGATTATATTCGAGTTTGGGGGTCTCAAGGTTCGAAACGGGTCAACCGGGATTAGAACAGGTAAAATCGATCAAGGCAACAGGGGTCCATTTGATCGAATGGAGTCGGGATTTTTCACCCGCGAAAGGACCCCATTCGATCAAATGGGAAGCTTCTGTCCGCCAGAAGTTTTTTCGATCTGACCACTTCCAACACGATCAAAACATACATTCATGATCCTCAGACCTTATATAATGTAAATATACAAGATTTAAACACAAAATAACAACATATCATCGTCATCAAATGCGAAAATACGATTTAAGACTGTGACTAACTACCTCTGATAATTGTCGATTTTCGGCGAGTTGTCTACCGATCTAGCGCCGATCCTTGATCACCTATGTAGTATGATACGTGGCCTATACTTTAGTTGTGTTTCTAGCCAAACATCAACTAGGGAGTGAGATTTTACCCTACGAAAACCCTATCTCAACCTGGGTTCTTATTGCGATTATTTCTCCTGTGATTTGCTCCGATTTCTGGTGACCTGAGCTCTCCCTCTTACCTCTACTCTCTTTTTCTCTCACACTTGAGTGCTTTGAACTTAGTTTAGATGAGAAATGAGAAATGAGAAATGTGATCCTCCACGATGGTTTTTGATAAAAAATGGAAGGGTATAATTGGAAGTTGAGCTAATGGTCCTATTCAGTCAAGTTATTGAGGACTTTTCAGACATTTCGTCAAGCAAATAGTTGGATAAACGATTTGAGCGGGGATCTTTTTTTCTCCCGAAGATTTTCATGGCGGAATTAATATTTTATTTTGTTGGTGCACGGCGACTCCGTTGTGTGCTGTTTTCTCCACTGTATTGATGCGTTTCCACCCTTGAGTATGTTGCTACTCGTTTATAACCTTATACATTGTTGTGGTGTGAACTGATCGACATGCATGGCAAAAACATGCAATTTTCCAAAAGTTGGCAACTGTTCGGGCGAACCGGTCGCTCAAATGAGTTTGCTGCTTGTAGCGTCTGTTTCAGATATTCATGTTGTCATTATACACACCCAGTTGTGCTAAACACACTTGCAGAAACTTGTCATGCAAATC
>AYJT01082989.1:0-12048 GCA_001278415.1 Ocimum tenuiflorum | reverse complement strand
AATGAATTCTTGTGGATGAAAGTGTTGATGGAGGGGAGATTAATGGGTGTCGAGCAGATGTAGATTTTGAAGCTTTTCTTGTTCAAGATTCTCTTGGCTAGTTCAAGAAATGGGAAGATATGGCCATGAGCCAGCCATGGGAACATCAAGATTTTGAAACTTTTGCTTTCCGATGCCATTTTCTTGAGTGATAACTATGTTTCAGTTTTTGCTCCAAGATGATGCTTAAATATCAGCACTTCTAATGATGGAGATCGGTTGTTCGGCCCGATCCCCTCTTTACACAATAATGCGTTACATTGCTTAGATTATTGATGAGTGTGCAAATCAATGGAGTTAAATCATGTCCCTAATAAATAAAAATTCTAACAAAATTAATATCCCTTCATTAATACACTTGTCAATAATCCAATCAATGTAATACTATTGTGGAGCAGGGAATCCGGAGTATCAACCGTTTAGATAATAAGTTAATATCGGTCACACTTTGAGCAACAGAAACATTGCATCTAGATACACCTTTATTGATTTGTATTTGCATAATTTAGTGAATTATAATAATATAATATTGGGTCTCTACCGATTATTTCATGTATTGAAAAGAAAACAAGAAATTAATTGGGGTTGTGGGGTATTGAGTGTTGGGAGGCAATGAAGATACAGAAAAGAAGTGTAAGAGTAATTAATTGGCAGTATTTAATGTACGATTTTGTCGTTTGTATGAAAAGAGCATCTTCATTGCGTGACGCATTCACGGATCAATATAGACCCGAAGCGTCTATCATTTCGGGGTTTTTCCATGACTTTGAAGGTCATAAATTTGAGTCTACATGAAAATATTCATGTGAATTTATTTAATATTGTATTTAAATTTAAAAATATATATGTTTATATAGACATAGACACGCACTCGACAATCTTTTTTCAATTCTTTTGGTAAAATTAATACTTCTTTCTTCCTTTCTTTTAAAATTAATATAATTATGTGTCAAATAATGCAATAGAAATTTTTTTATAAATATTGCAATATAGTCATGACCGGATCTGCATGGGTGCTATAGAGGCTAAAGCCTTGCTGCGACCGAAAAATTACGAGTGAATTACAATTTTTTATCTTATAGAACATAATTTCATTTCGTTTTTTATTCCAAAACTCAAAAATTTGCAATTTCAGTCTCAAGATTAATGAATTATTACGTGAATTATGTGTCCAATTGCTCTGTTTATCTTATATTTAGTTTATATTATTCTTAATGATACCAATAAATTGAAATTAAAAATACCAAAATCATCTTTAGACTAAATCTGCAAACATATTTTTATGAAAAATTTGTTGATGGAACCAAAAATACAAATATGAGACTAAAAGTAAATTTTTTAGACCAAAATGAAACAGGATTGCGTTCTATGTGATCGAAAATACAATTTACTCAAAAAAAAATTACTTTGATTTAGTATATATCCAAATTTTTATATGTCAGTTGAATTTATGTATTAATAATGAATAATTATTTCTCTTCAAATTCGACATTAATTGTTGTTGGAGCACCATTTCCATTTTTATATAATAACATACAATGCAGCCAAAAAAATCCGTGATTGTCCATGTACAAGCTCCAGCACTACCAGAAAGAAATTATGTACCAAAAAAAAAGTAGTCGAGGGAGAAATTATTAAACGGAAATCATTGTCTCCATAAAAATGAGATTTTATTGTAGAATTACAAAAAAGAATATGTCACAAACTTAAAATTATGATTTTTAGGTGATTTGACGTAAATACATTGTCGCATGATTGATACTATTTTTTTGTTTGGTCATACGAGTGATATGACTAACTAAAATTGACGGTTCAAAATTAACACAATATATAAATGTCTCGACTTATGGGATATATAAACTATTTTTTGAAAAAGTGATTATGCATACTAATTATTTTCTTATAACTAATAATCCAAGACTTGTTATATTGTATTTTACGAAGGCAGTGAACTTTATTTTTAATGTAACTTACTTAATAAGCTTGCTAATAAGTTTATGAGTTGAATAATATTATGCTCAACTGCAGCCCAAGTTTAATTTATCTAGCATGTCACGTTAGATTAATTCTACTTTAATTATTTTCACATGTCAAAAATTTTAAATTACAGTCATTAGTGTTCAATTTAATATCATAGAGTTTTCATTAAATAGATTAGTACGGAAATGAATACAACATTAATTTAATTAGTAAAGCAGACGAGCTAACCCACTAAAAATAATTTTGACGGAAAGTGGCTTCTAAATCGAACTATCGTCAAGGTTCAAGGGACTAATGCACGTATATATTTATATTCTTTTCAATATTTAATCAAAATATAGTTGACAAAAATTTGTGTTAGACCGCTGAACAATTTAGACGGATCTAGATAGTTCATTTTCACTAATCCAAATTTATACCCGCTTTGGATTATAAATCCAAATCCATATTCAATTTGGATTTTAAACTCAAACCCGCCTAGATAATCTAGGCGGTTTAACCAGAGGCCTCCTCAAAGTAGTTTTATTTCTTAATTTCATTCAAACACGAGTAAGAGTTAGGCTCTAATTTCCAATGCCAATTTAATAGTATTTCAAGGGGTCTAATTTAATGAGATATTTATTTATGGATAATTTATCTTAAATTCATCGTGGATGTCTCTCTCTGTCTCTCTATTAATCTCTATATTAGTCTCGAATAATTGGAGGGCTTGAATTTAATGGAGTATGAATTAGCTGTGGAATTTAAAAATCTTCAGCGAATCCGGCAGATAAATTATTGATTTCTTTGTCTCCTTTTCGTTGATACTTCTCTGGTATTTCGAACAAGAACCTCAATAGAATGAACTGAAATGATGTATTTGGAAGAAACTCCATAATCACAAAGAAAGTTTCCGTACTGACCCATTAATTGCACTGTAAACCGACATGGATATTTTGGACACATGACTTAATCACAATGATGTAACGGGAGATTGAAATACGGGGGTGTAACGGGGGATCGGACCAGTATAATAAGTAGCGGTGTCTTCTTGTTTGGCGAAATGGAGTTTTCAACATTATCTTCTTCATTTGCGATATTCCATCGTCAATGTTGGCATTAAAATATAGTTAATTTAGCATTAAGTAAACATTGATTAACAATAATAATATATTCGAGTTGATTCTCACGTATCTTGTTTGTTTTAAATCTAGTTCAGTTGTTTGTTAAATAATCGTTATTATGATGCTAACATGTCGCCTTTATAAAGTTAAACATATAATATGATTTCAACCAACTCATTACCGTATTTTTAATTGAGGAGGTCTCCGGTTAGGCCGCCTAAATTGTTTAGGCAGGTTTGAATTTAAAATTCAAGGGAAATATGAGTTTGAATTTAGGACCCAAAACATGTATGAATTTGGATGGGTGCAAATAAACTATCTAAATTCGCCTAAATTGTTTAGGCGGTCTAACGCAAGTTTTTGTCTTTTTACTTAGTTTAATTTAGGCGATATTAAAATTTTTTCTTTGTAATAATAGATAAAAATACCTGTATAACGACCAACTTGTCAGCACTATCAGAGTATCGTTCCATAAACAATAGCAAATATATAAACTTTATATTCCTGCTCAGTTTTTAAAATATGTCAGAAAATAAAATATTTTTATCGATCAGAGCAGGTAATTTTAACTGTCTATTTAAAACATAAGAAATGTCATGAAATGGACTAAATATTGAAATTTTCAAACCTAGCTATGGCTTCGGTTGTGTATTTATTTTAGATTTTATTTGAAGAAGTTGTTTTTGTAAATAATTAAATGCATTATTTTTCAAGAGTTTTAGATTGAGATCAATATCAATCTTTTAGTTCATGAGGGATGATTCGTCTTTTTTGTCCTGAATTTAATATATTTTTTGAAAAGATTATAAAATTAATTTGTTTTAGAAAGAAATAATGTTTACTTTTGGAAATTCTTTAAATATACGAATATCATAATATTTTTTGTAGGAGGATGCTTAATGTTTCTGACGAGCAACATACTTTGATATAAAATCTACTTCGTTTTCAATATTTCTTTAAAGATTCATTGAAAAAATATACAACCATCAATATCTAGTTGTAGCATAATTTGTTAATTAGTTGGCAGCATTATTAACACCATCTCTAATTAAAATCATTTGTGATATTTAAGTTTTAAAACTTTTAATAATTGTTTGTTGTTGTTGTTTTTTTATAACTTAAAATACAATACTAAATAAATCTCATCTCGATATCCCCACATAAACTCGAACCCTTGATCTTAAGATCATAAGAAAAGTGTTTACCGTCGCACCTCGAGATGGTGGACTGTTTGTTGTATTTTTCGTATTAAACGTGTGATGTAATGTTAGCAGCTTCATGAATCATAATATTATTTCTTTAAAATAGTTGGTCTGCAATAATTCAATATTTTTTAGACGCATTCAGATGTTTGTAAATGTTTTTTTTTAGAAAAAAAATTTTCATTTTTTCAAAAAGAGATTTCTTTCCAAATACATATTCAAAATTCTTTTCTGTTTTTTCTCTCCTCTCAACAAAAATAATCCAATGAAACAATTTTTTATTACTTTTTCAAGTTACTTTTTACGGAAAAAAAAATAGTAGTCTGATAGTAGTCAATTCTTTAATTATAATAAATGTTGAGTTGACACATTCTTCTATTATACCGTTTTACACTCATACTCTATAAATATCACAATTGCTGCTAATCATACGGTTGCATTAGAACAACTTCTTATTGAAAACGTTGTGATAAAATTTTGATCAGATGTAAATGTTGTGAATTTTTTTATTGAAAACCGAACACATTATATAACTTCTTTTCCTGAAAAAATGAGAAATATTAAACAACACCCAAACTGCAAGGCAATTTTAAATTTATATACATTTAAAGACAGTATTTAATCTATAACTTTATAAAAAGTAATGCTTTATAATTCAATTAACCCTAAAATAAGATTTTGCAACAGCCCTAATAAAGTATAGATTGTTATGCATAAATAAAAAGCAGACAGTAGCATAAATTCTTTGAGGCTCACTTTCCAGCTTTCTTTAATCAAACCCATAAAAAATGTCTGATTTTTTTATTGCCCAGATGTCTAGATTTAATTGCTTTTCAATCATTTCAATGTTTGCTTCATTTCCAAGAATTCAGTACTTATCTTTTCTATTAGTCTGTTAATTGTGGTGTTTTTGCTGTTCAGCAAAATATTTGCAACTAATTAGCAGAAGGGTGTGAGAAGAAGCTGAAAACCCAGAGATTAGGTTAATGAATTTGACATTTTCTTGCAGTATGTCCATGCACACATTCACACCACCAGTTCATTGATTCAAGTAGAAAAAGAATCAAAACTTTGTGTAGTCTCTACGTCTGTTTTGGGTGGACAGGTTCCTGCGAAAATGGAGTCAAGAATGGAGCAATATGAGATCATGGAGCAGATTGGCCGTGGAGCTTTTGGTGCTGCCATTTTGGTTAATCACAAGCTGGAGAGAAAAAAGTAAGAGCGAGGAAGTAGTTGAATTTATTTTCTTGCTTTACTATTTTTTTTTTCTGGGGCCAGAAGTTCACTTTTTTTTACCCCTTATTTTCGAAGATTGTGGAATGCTGTTCTTCAATTTGTGAAATGTAGATTTTATATTTTGTTTTTTGTTTCTGGTTATGGAATAGGTACGTGCTTAAGAAGATTCGATTAGCTAGACAAACGGAACGCTGCAGGCAATCAGCTCATCAAGAGGTGATTGTGTTTGTTTTTTTTTCCTTTTGTTTTTGGTTTTTTTTTTCCCTTTTTTGTTTTTTATACATTTAGCTGCTTTCTGGTTTTTATGGGCCTGTTTGCATCCTTGTTATTGTTCTTGAATCGTTTCAGTTTTCATCTTCTTTGATGATTTGAAGTGTGAGGTTTATGTGAATGTGAATTCATGGAGTTTATTAGTACTTGCATTACAACTGAAAGTGGTTCTTTTGTGCTACTTGAATGTGTAGATGGCCTTAATTGCTCGGCTACAACATCCGTTCGTTGTCGAGTTCAAGGAAGCTTGGGTGGAGAAGGTCATTGCCCCAACAAAAAAGATACATTTTGTGTATTTATATTGTGGTCTAGTAAAGTATGATTTAGATAACTAGTTAGTTTTTCGGTTCCTCATAAATTAATACATATTTTGCTAATGGCTGATGCAGGGTTGCTTTGTTTGCATAGTTACTGGCTATTGTGAAGGTGGTGACATGTAAGTATTGTATGTATAGTTTCGACTAGAAAGCCAATCGCATTTCGTGTAGTTAATTCAGCTCTTGGTGATCAATAATAGGGCTGAACTTATGAAGAAAGCCAATGGCCAATACTTCCCTGAGGAGGTTGTAATCACTTTTCATTATACGAATATCAGTTTTCTCACAGCCAGCTAATATATTACATTATGATCGAATGGATGCAATGCAGAAACTTTTGAAGTGGTTCACTCAGCTTTTATTGGCAGTCGAGTATCTTCATTCCAATTTTGTTCTCCACCGGGATGTAAAAGTAAGAGTCTTGATGTTAGTATAATCCGTTCTTGAAGTTTTTTTCTGGTAGCTTAAACGATTCTGTGTTACTTTTTGTTCGTTCTTGGTAGTGCTCCAACATTTTTCTTACTAAAGATCAAGATATTCGTCTAGGTGAGCTTGAAATCGCTGATCGATTTTTCACTTGAAGCAAGCCTTCAACCGATAGATAATGATGTTTCCTTTTTTATATTTTCTTGGAGCAGGTGATTTTGGTCTTGCTAAAACTTTGAAAGCAGATGATTTGGCTTCATCGGTATGTGCTTATTGAGCAATCTTTACCCTTTTCACCATTAGTCTGTGAATCATTCTTTTGAAATAAAGGTTTTCCACATATAAAGCCATGAAAAGATACAAACTGCATAATATATTTGGTTTTCAATTATCCTATAGTTGACGAGTATTACGAAACTCTTATATGGGGAGAACTGAACCAATTATCTTACATTACAGAAGCACCTTCTACAATTTTGGGTTTCTGCTAAATGAGATCATTATTGAGATTGTGATTGTTTATCCTTTGTTTTCCACACAGGTGGTTGGAACTCCAAATTATATGTGCCCTGAACTTCTTGCTGATATTCCTTATGGTTTCAAATCTGACATTTGGTCCCTTGGTATGTCAACATACAATTTAATCCCATCTTCGAATTACAAGAGCAACGTTTTGTTTGTTGAGTTCTGCTATTTTTGTCTTGTAATGTTTTCCATGTCAATCAGGTTGTTGCATGTACGAAATGACTGCTCATCGTCGTGCATTCAAGGCTTCTGTAAGATTTTTTGCAGTGTCTTTTAACTTTGTTTACTTCATGTCTTTTCCTCCACATTTGGTTCTGAGCAGTGCACATCTTATAATCATCAACATCCTTATACAATCGACGAAGATGAATGTGTTTTCAGGATATGGCAGGCCTTATAAGCAAGATTAACCGATCAGCTATTGGTCCTTTACCTCAGTGTTACTCCCCTTCATTGTAAGTGATTCGAGTTATTGTATTATAGGATTTCTTCTCCTTGATCTCGTCACTGAAAGCTAGACGAAAAGCTCATAATCGATCCGTTTTTTTATTGAATCAAGGGTGTGTCATATTGTAATAACAGGAAAATGCTAATCAAGAGCATGCTGCGGAAAAATCCTGAACATCGGTCAAGTGTAAGAACGAATCTCCAGACAACATTTCACTATATATATCCCACTCGTTCTAATCCAATTTGAACTTCTATCAGGCATCTGAACTCTTGAAACACTCGCTTCTACAGCCTTACGTTGATCAGTACCGTCCATCTCATATCCCAGCTACTCCTCCTTCACCTACGAAACCCGTCTTCACTGCTAATGGCAGAAGGAAGAATATGTCTGAAAGCGAAAGCAGCAACAGTTCTTGCAGTGACAGAGACAGTTTAATGTCAAGTGAGATGCAAGAATGTGGCAGTCTCGTCGATGTTGGCCGTAGATCGACTGATTTTTCATCAGCCAATGCTGGCAAGCCTTTTTACGGGATGCTTCGGTTAGAAGATGGCCTACAAGAGACAGATTCTTCGCCTGCGAAATCGCCTTCAGTGTCGAAGCAGCCAAGGGTCATCAAGAACATTATAATGGCTCTGAAAGAAGGGAAAAGCAGAGGACATACTTCTCCTTTAAAAGACTACCACCATTCCTCATCAAGTGGTGCTAGTAACCAGAGAAGTCGTGTCGAAACATCTCCCAAATTCGCCAAATTGGGCTGTGTTGATTCTGGATTCAAGGCTAATGCAGTGACACCACCACCGGCGGCCTCGAATAATTCCATTAATCATATACAAGGAGCAAATTTTCCAAAGTTTCAGGTAATAGAGAGTTGTTGTTAGCTAAAG
This sequence comes from Ocimum tenuiflorum, assembly GCA_001278415.1. NCBI lineage: Eukaryota > Viridiplantae > Streptophyta > Magnoliopsida > Lamiales > Lamiaceae > Ocimum > Ocimum tenuiflorum. The sequence continues at coordinate 3,615 of AYJT01082989.1, read as the reverse complement.
TCTGTTATGATCCAAGTTTTAATACATTAACCTTTGTGTTTAGTCACCTATTGCTGAGACTCCACCGAAGACCAAATCCAAGAATGAAGTAAGCCCTCCTACTGTTATTGACATGATTTCTGAAGAAGCAGCAGCCATGTATGCCGTAGAAACCGATCAAGGTGATGTTCTTGATCTTGAGCAAGCAAAGTTGGTGTCTAATATGGAGAAAGATAGAAATGCTGCATCTTCTTCAGCATCAGTCAATGTATTCAAGCTTGGCAACGATGGAAACTGCTCAAAGAAGCATCATGAAATCTACTGCAAAACCAATCACCAACAACCCATTGAAGTAGACATCAACGAGTCTAGACCGAGCTGCTCGACGCCTTCCTCTTCACTCTCCGATAAACTTGAAACTTCATCTGCGATTCCCACCTCGCCTATGGAGATCCCATCCCCCAGCTCAGATGAAGGTGAAGGCTGTGTGAAAGAATTCCTCGTTTCATCGGTGACAGACTCGTCCTCCTCCACAGTCTGTCCCATTTCATCAGACTCTTCAAACTCTGCTCAACCAAATACTGCCTCTGCAAAGGAGGAAGAAGTAGACGTCGAGCCATTCCGGCAAAGAGCAAGCGCGCTCGAAGAGCTATTGGAGCTCTCTGCAGACTTGCTACAGCAGAATAGGTTGGAAGAACTTGCTGCAGTTTTGAGGCCTTTTGGGAAGGAGAAGGTGTCTCCAAGAGATACAGTACTTTGGCTGGCTAAAAGTATTAAAGGGATGATGCTTGAAGAGAGCGAGAGGCGTGCATGAATTTCTGGTGTAGTTTGCAATGCATTAACTTGTTTGATGATTGTACATGTGTGTGGAATTAAGCAAATGGACATTGGAGATAATGGTTCATATAAGAAAAGAAGATGAAACACTATTGGAAATAGATGATTTCGTGCGTATTGTGCATATGTCAATATATAATAATCTCTTTCTTTTGATCAGTAGGGTTGTATACTTGTATATGATCTGAGCTACTCGGATTTTCACTCAATAAAAGTTCGTTTGAGTTCGTTTAATGTAGCTTGTGGATTAGACGAGTCAAACTTGAATTTTGTTGTATTCAACTCATGAGTTCGTTTAATGAAGCTCGTTAATTAAACGAGTCAAACTTGAACTTTGTAGTATTCGACCTGTGAGTTCGTTTAATGAAGCTTGTTAATTAAACAAGTCAAGCTTGAGCTTTGTAATATTAGACACGTAAGCTCATTACCCAAAAATAGTAAGAGATGTATAATCATCAATTCTGTAAAACATATACTTTTATTCTTTACAAGAAGTATAATAGATTTGAGTAAATATAATATTGTTTGTGCTTAAATTGATTTATTTTTTTAAGAAAATAAATATTATTTAAATTTCAATCTATATTAGAAAGTTCATCAGACTTGACTAAAGCTCGATTAAGTTCGTGAACATTTAAGTATTCGATAATACAGCTCAGCTCAATACTAAACAAGTCAAATTTGACACATCAGCACTCGGTTTGACTCGGGTTCGATTATAGCCCTAGGTGGTAATAGGTAAATCGATGCCTACTTAAAAAAGAAATAATGAAAAATCTTTAGAAAATAACGATTACTAATTTCTTATAAAATGATTAGACGCTTGGCCTAGTTTTTAGCTAATTAAATGATTATTCTACAACTATTTTAATTTAACAACAATGATTCTGATTTGAATATTTAATAATGTATTTTTTCATGAATATTTCATCCGATCCTATTCATTTATACAAGGGGCTCTCCTTTATACAAATCGATTCTGGAAAACTCTTCAATTATTTTCTCTTTTTTTTTTTTTTGTGGAAAATTATAGAATTTGTGATTTTGGAGTCCCAGCCGACGTGTTTGTATTTTGTGGTGGTTTTAACAAAGGACATGCTTGAATTTAAAGGATTCTTTTCTTTTCCTATTTGGCAATTTCTGATACTCCATTTACTCATTGGCTCTTTCTCCTCTAGATTCTTTTGCACCCATGAATTTTTCATCCTCTTTTATTATTACCCGTTAGGATAACGTGCAACGCACGTTGTGCCTTCGTATTTTGAAACGATGGAATTGTAAAGATTGTAGTTTTTATATCTTTTTAATAAATTAAAACATGAATTCATTCAATCAAACAATTAATATTTATAGTTTTCATTTATCACCATAAAACAAATTATATTAAACAAAATATTTAATATTATTTAATAGAACTCTAGAAGTACATAATGAATTTTTTCAAGGTTAAAAATGCACAAAGCTCAACTTTTGATAATATACAACAAACAGTCTTTAGTTATAAGTTTAACTGTAAAATTCGTACTATTATTTAGATTTATTTTAGTCATATTTGTGCAAGTTCGATGTAAATATTTACAACCATCGTTTATTTATATGCAACTCAAGGATATAACCTTTAGTTGTTCACTTTTATAGCAAATATGATGTAAAGAGATGAAGAAAGCAATCAAAACGGGAAGATTGAATTTATGCAATTTTTTATGATTGAGTTTGAGTTTATATTCATATAGGAATTAGATAACATCTAAATTGAATTATTGATAAGTATTTGTAATTTATAATATCGAAATAAGTAAAAAGTTATATTATATTATATATAGATAATTACATTGTTGTCCTCTAAATAATTATTCAAAGAGGACAAAATAGGGAACAAATAATTTTAAAGAAATAAGAAATTTTTATAATAGGTATAGATTTTGCCTCTTAACACCCAATTTCTTTTTATGCTGTTCCGGGGGATCCAAGAAAGTACCGGTGAGATCCCCTGTTACACGATGGTATTACACATCATGTTACACTACTCAGATGATTGACACATGTATTAATCAATGAAGATAAATTATACTCTTAATAAAGAAAGATCTTGTCCTTATTTATCTCCATTTATTAATACATGTGTCAATCATTCGAGTAGTGTAACATGATGTGCAACACCATCGTGTAATCGGGGATCTCAACCGAGAAAAAGTACATGCAAAAATAATTTTTGCGTGTTACCAAAATTACACCAATAATTAGAACCAATCGTTTTGCCTTTTGCATTGATTTGAAAAAGGAACTTGTTTTCCTTCAAAGCCAAGAAAATCATGATTTCTATAACGGTTGATTGAACCCACATGCACAACCACCACTCCCACCGCCAACAACCGCCTCTCGCCGCCGCCAACCACCTCACGCCTCCTAAACTCCACTGCTTTTTTGTTCTAGCTAGGTAGTCCAATTAGAGGCCAACTTTTTACCATGTCAATTTATTACCCAATAAAACTACCTCAATTATAGCTAATTTGATAAATTAAAATTTGTATGTTAGATCTTGTCAACAGCCGGCCATGTCATTATTGTTCGATTAATATCTTACTTTTGGTTCATGTATACCTGCGTCGTTTAGGTCTGACATGTGATTGTATTTCACAATGTAATAAAAATGCATTATTTGGACTCGTCTAAATCATTTAGACAGTATAATACAAATTCTGGTCGTTACCCTTTTAATGTTCCTCCACAATGTACGTAATATTTTATATATGGAGGATAAATGTTAACCAACCTCACTGAAAAATGCTGTTGTGAATT
>AYJT01082987.1:0-11535 GCA_001278415.1 Ocimum tenuiflorum | reverse complement strand
CCACCACCACCTGCAGGTGGCCTCTGTTCTCGCCGATCCCATCACCGCACCATTGGCATTTTCTGTGACTATACATCCCGCTGCATTCAGCCCGGCCGCACGTAGGTCTTCCCACCACGGCACCGTTGATTGTCATGTTTATATTTTTATATTACAGATGTGAAAACAGTTCTGAAAGGTGTGTTTTTGGATACCATAAAAGCTTTAGCTGAAATCCCCAAGGATCTGCTCGTTCAGTGGCTCAAAAGGAGATGATAACAAGTCACGCAAATTGAAGTCGAGGAGAGCGTTATGGCGAAAAATCAATTTTGCAGTACAAGATTCGATGAATGTTTTGAGGAGTTTGTTGAGTCCATGTAGTCAATGAGGTATTCGTAGACCAAATCCCACGTCCCAGGTAATACTTCAAGCCCCCAGTAATGCACAACTGGTCGAGGGCGACTGCACTTTTGAGAATCCAGTAATCTCCACTTTCTTCAGCTTCTTGTGAGCTGCGGTCACAGCCTTACTCTCTACGCCCACATTGTGATTCACCATGTTTTGTAACTGCATCATCATTCATCTAATCAACTCCCAAACAACATTCTAGTATGTAATGTACGTACCAAATACTCACGTTCAAGTGCAACTCCTCTAAGACGGGACATCTCTCCAAATACGGAGTCAGTGCCAACAAATTGGTTCTCGACGTGCAAGAAACTGTAATATCCAGTCGTCGAAGGTTGCCAAATGTTCTGATCACCCACGGACTTGTGCTCTCCTGAAATGCATGATTAACACCATATCAGCAAAAACAAATCAGCAGAGCACTACATGTTTTTGTTTTTCCTACATACCTGGTAGAAATCACCTTCAGTGTCAAAGAGTAAGAATTCCATACCAGGCACGTGATTAGGAAGTTGTCCGAAAACATAAGGCATCAAATTTCTCCGTCTTATCAGAAGCATGGCTAACGTCATAACAGATATACATAGTTTGCAGCCGAGGGACATGACCAAATATGAAGTTAGTCACACGCACGCCTTCATGACGCGAGCTTCTAAAATCAAATAGAGAGAGATTTGCAGCATGCAACTCTAACTCATCTACAGCAGCACAATGGTATATTCTGAGCTGCTTCAAGGGACCGCCACGGAAGCATAATTTATGCGGGCACTTGCCATAATAGACAATGAACTGAGACTCAAACAGTTGGACAAAATGCATTCCACAAAACCAGGGACTATCACAACTTTCCCAAGGGTAAGAGTTTGAAGGGAGTAACATTTGGCTTTCAAGTTAGGAGATAGAGTGCAGGAAGACAATGTAAGGCACCTCAAGGAGGATAACTCAGGAAGAAGGTGACAGGGAAAACAAGCATAACCATCCCTATCCCAACAAGAAAGACTTAGACGTAGTTCCTCGACACCCAACTTTCCTAAATCATAAATGCATTGGTCAAGTCCATTATTATTTGATTCACTCAAACAACATTCCAACTTGAAAAAATGAATCTTGGAATAAGAACAAACACGCAAGAGTCTCTCCAATCTATATCTAACCAATTCGAAAACAGAATCATGAGGACCGGGAATCATTCGTTGTAGATCACGGCAACAGAGTGAAAAGTTAGACATCAATTTGTAAAGATTTCTCCACCTCTTCGATAGAATGCTGGTGGCCACAGCATTTCTGGTCGGAAGACGAGCAATGATCGAAACTAAAATATCATCCGGCAGTTCGCTGATTAAATCTAAGTCCTTCTGTACAACCTATGTAAATGTTCAACAAAATCAAATCCTGTTTGGTTAGAAAGGACTTTTCAATGAAAACAAATTCAGAATGAAAGATAACTGGGGTTGATTGAGTCTAGACCCTACATACATACATTGTGGGGGATTGGGTGGTCTATTCTTCTTCTTCTTTTTGTTAGTGAAGAATAAACCGCAAATCCACATAAAATCCCCAGCAAGGGAAAGTATACCTTGAAATTAGTCATGACCTTTGTTCCTGAAACAAACGAACGAGCAAGCACTTAAAATAAGTCTAGCCAAAATCATACTAATGATATGAATATATTATATAAATATATTAGTTGATTTAATATACTAATTAGATTGATATCTATTTTATCTAGCAATCATAACAAAATTGATATGGAAATAAATAAAGGGCAAATCCTTTTATTGAACTGGAACAACTTTTCTTTCGGGGTAATAGCCCAAGTTGGTGTCATCATGTATTTCATTCGGCATAAAAATTAATTTGTGCAAATCATTGTTCCTACAATTCACCACTCATTATAAAGGGGTTTTCATGTCACACAACATTAAAGAATATATATACAGTCTGAATAAAAGAACAAGCTTGCTGTTCTTCTGAGTCAGTTCTGATATGCTCCCAAAAAACAGCTCGAGAAAACTCCAAGCCATACAAGCCTCCATCCAACAAATTCCCTGGCCTATAGTATTGATCAGGTGGACACCAAGATATCATACTTCAATCTTCGTCCAGGCCTAGTGTAAATTTTGTGACTTAATTTTTGTGCTGTCAGAGTCCAGCTTCTCATCTTGACATGTTACAAATTAACATCCAAAATTCTAGCAAAAAAAAAAAACAAAAGGGCACTATACAATTTAGGACTTTCTCCCTGCTATTCAAGGGAGCAGACAATTAACAGGGAATTCGTTTTTTATTCTCTTCTACTGGGAAAAAAGAAAGAAAGAAATGCGGTAAAATTAGTTTCAATACAAATTTGTAAATTGGTAATTTGATGTTAATTGCAAAGTGATATTTAACAGTAGTTCCACACAGTTAGCAGCAAAAATCGACATTAAAAATCGCGAATTTACATACAGCAAAGAAGTCTCACAATTGAATTCAAAGGGAGCAGCGAGGCTTGAAGAGAGCAGCAGCCAATGAAAGAAAGGTTAAGATCCATAGTTGTTTTTTATCGGAGGTGAAGGATGGAGGGTCGGACATTAATAAGGAAGTGAATGAAGTACTAATAGATCGACTCCTTTTCCCAACACAAGGACAAGAGGATTTCGAGAATAAAATTTTGATCTAATCAATCAATAAATAAATAATATCTCAATGTACCTTTTCTGTTTTTTAGGTCCTCCTAACCTCCTATTCTTATCTTCCTCTCTCCAAAATATTTATTGGCAAAAAGAAAAGTTATTTTGGTCTATCATTGTCGGCAAGCTAAAATTGTCTCATTTTTTATAATAAGTTAATTAGTTAGCGATGCAAAATCTATTTTAATTAACAAATATTTTGTTTTTTCATGTGTTGTCTTGTGATCTTTATTGTTGACTCCACATGAATATTCCTAACAGTTTAATTAAATGTTTGTCGGTTCGTGTCATATGTATAAAATGCTATGCATATTATTTCATGAAATAGGAATGGAAAAAGGGTCGGTTTGACTATTGTGATGAGACTTGGGAGTAATTTAGCCTGACTATTTAGATCAGTTAAGTTCATCCATTATAAAAGATGATTTAATTTAGCTCATTAATATTTTAGATCATTATTTTATATTTGAAATTTCTATTATGTCCTTGTTAAGAAAGAGAATAAATATTTTAAAATTCTATATATATTTAATTTAAACTCCAATTGTATTCTTTTTTTTATATGTTTATTTATTTTATCTTTTCTTAGGTCGCATTATTAAAATGTAATATTTCAAGAAATTCAATTTGTATTTAGTTGGTTTTTAGAAAATGATAATTTAATTACATGTAAGAAATAATACATTTGTTTTACCTATTTTATACATGAAATAACGTTTATTTATTCCAATTTTACAGCTTCTGTTGATATACCCAAGTTCAGTTAATTTTTAAATACATTATACATTTGTAGGGAGAGTGGTTATCTTTAACAATAAGAAAAGCACTCGATAGTTTTAAAATTATTATATTGGTTATAATGTATGAACAATAAAAGGAATCTATTATCATTCTCACTACAAATATATAATGTTTTCGAAATAAACCAAAAAAATTAACTAAACTAGGTGCTCCCACAGAAGCCGCCAAATTTGAATCAATAAACATTATTTTGTGTATAAAATATTTAAAACTAAATGTATTACTTCATGAATATAAATTAAATTTAATATAAAATATTACGCTGTAATAATGAGACGTAAAAAAGATAAAACTAAATAAACATACAAGATAGAAAAAATAAAATTTGTAAGTTAATTAAATAAAAATTTACAAGATAATACAGAATCTAAAATAAATATAAAAATGTAAAGTATGTATTCTCTTTCTTAATGAGGACACACTAGGAATTTGGAATGTCAAATAATGATAGAAATGTTGAGGGGGTAAACTGAGGAGTGTTTGGTATGTGGGTTTTAGAATCGGGGAATGAGTATTCTGAAATCTACTGTTTGGTTAGCGGGTATGGGTATCAAATTTTGGGAATCATTCTCAATTAGTTGGATATCCCTAAAACCCTTCATTTTGGGGGGTTTTTGTTTCATTCTCAAATTTCATGTGTTTATTTTGAAAATTATTTAAATAAAGGAGAAAAATTAGTATTTCATACATTTCTAAACCCATAGATCCCACAAATCAAACATCAAAATTTGTAATGATTCCAAACCCAAGTTATAAACCAAACAACTTTATTGGAATGATTCCGGATAATCAAACCCATATCCATTTCATTTACTATCAAACCTATACCCATAGTTATTCCGGGTAATCAAACCAAATGCCCCCTAAGCCATTTCTCATAGTAAGTACGCAACCTTCATACAAGCAAAGAAGGATTGCCCGACCGAGGAAGCAACCAAGCTATTTATGAAGTGTGTGGTTAAGTATGTTGGTGTGCCGAAGTCGATCATAAGTGACCGAGACCCGCGCTTCATAAGAAGGTTCTGGATGGAGCTTTTCAAGATGCTCGGTACGGCTCTCAACTTCTCCACGAGTTTGCATCCTCAAACCGATGGCAAAACCGAAAGGATCAATCATATTTTGGAGATCTATTTGAGGCACTATGTGAGCTCCACTCAAAAGGATTGGGCGAGTTTACTTGATGTAGCGCAGTTTTCATACAACTTGCAGCATAGTGGATCCACGGGGAAGAGTTCGTTCGAGATAGTGATGGGGCAACAATTGGCTACGCCAAGTTCAATCGCTTCGGGTTATAAGGGGAGTAGCTCGACAACCTACAAGTTCACCAAATCTTGGCAAGAGGAGGCGGACCTTACGCGATCTTGCTTGAACAAGGCAAAGAAGAAAGTGAAGAAGTGGGCGGATCGCAAGAGAAGCCATGTTGAGCTCCAGGATGGGGACCAAGTGTTGGTGAAGCTCCATAACGTCCTTCGGCACAAGGACATTCACAAGGGCCTTATTTGCAGATATGAAGGACCTCTTCGGGTAATTAAACGAGTTGAGAAGGTGGCCTACAAGTTGGAGTTGCCTAAGAAATTGAAGATCCACCCGGTCTTCCACGTGAGCGTGTAGAAGCCTTTTCACAAAGACCCCGTAGATCCAAGTCAAGGCGAGTCGTCTTGTGCACCGATTGGGACAAAGATGGAGTACGAGCATGATGTCGAGAAGATCTTGGCGGATTGTGAAGTAAGAAAATGTTGGTGCAAGCCAAAGCGGGAATACCTAGTACAATGGAAGAGTTTGCCCAAGAGCGAAGCAAATTGGGAGCTTGCCGAAGACTTGTCACAATTCGTGAGGCAGATCGAAGAATTTTACGTAGATGGCGATGGGGGGCGTCGGTGGATCCGGTAGGAGAGAATGTAATCGAACTCTGAAACCTTTCGAAAGAGTGCCGAAAGACCTGGGAAGCTCTCGATAACCTCTGGAACGTTCTAGAAAAATCTTGAAGTCCGAAGAAAGTCCCGAGACACGATCGGATACTTCTAGAGCATATTCTAGAAGACCTTGGAAGGATATGGAAGCTCTAGAACCTTGTAAATTCTATTAGGTTCTATTTAGATGGTTCACTTATAACTATATAAGGGGTTGTTCCCCTCATTTGTAAATCATCCAAGTTACAATCAAGTTCTTGGAAGCATTCTCCAAGTATTCTAAGTGTTCCTAGCATTCTCTCTTCTACTTTCCTAAATTCTCTAAGTGTGGGCAAGGTTGCTTAGGACCGGGTCCTAAGACCCCATAGTACCGGGTCCTAAGACCCCATAGTGTCGAGAAAAGACTAAAGCACTGAATTCGCCTGTGACAAATGGTAGTTTAATTGATCCAAACAATTAGAGATAGGTTAAATTGATCCTATCATAATAATCAAGGGGTTAATGTGACCCCTTTCTCAATAGGAATTAGGGGTGAAGTTTCATCCAAACATTAGGAGTGGGTATCAAGTAAAGAACCACTGTGCATCAAGTAAAGGACCTAGTTAAGTATAAAACACACCATTCATTTATTTCAATGTTATTGCTTAAAACTACAAATTTTCTGTATAAGTAAGGGACATGGCCATTTTCTCAATATCTTGCACAAACAGTAAGATAATACTCATGGAAATGAAAATCCAGTTGGCTATCATTTTCATTCTACTCATCTTCCCCGACTCTTCAGGTTTGCTAGATCTAGTTAACCATCATGGTTTTCTTTTCCTGTTTCTTCTAGTTGTTGAGATGCAACCTCTTTATTTTTTTTTTCTTTTCTTGTGTTCATTTTAGCAAAACACGTAAATGAGACGGTCTCAACGTGGATTCCAGAGCATAGGTGCGTTAAAAGAAGTCACTCGAGCATATGCGAGTCGTATAAATGTGTGAAAACTTGCTCCACCAAGCCTCAAGGCCATGGGAAATGCAGAGGAAGATACTGCATATGCACCTACTACTGTCGTCAACCTCCTCTTTGAAAAAATTTGATCTGATTTTCCATCATCATTACAAGATTCTAATAGATGTAACTATAAAGTTCCTCAAAAATTTGCTTGTTCTACTCCCAGTTCTTTTGATTTATGTTATATTCCTATTTCATGCAAGGGAGTTGCTATAAATAACAAAGTATTTGCTTGAGTTTTCTCAATTTGATGTGAACTCTAAATTAGCAAAATAAATAGGAGGTCTATGACAATAAATGAGAGTAGTCTGTTTTATTTCTGGTGTTAAGATGAAATAAGTTTGGAATATATTTCAAACAAAAGTATGTGAAGCAGTGGCGTCTGTCATGTCATGTCATGCAAACAAATATCTGTGTTGCAGCTCAGCTATGGACTTTAAAGCACTTCAAGTTTGGAAACATCTGAAGCAATTGATCATGGCTTCGTCTCTGCAACCATTAACAAAATTGTATGAATACCTTACTCCTTCCCTGTCTGCTTTGCTGTTCATTAAAAGCACACTAGTACCTTTATGCCAATGCAACCGTTAACATCCAGTGTCGTGAGCGTATTCCGACAGCTCTGTGAAAGGGCCTCCAAACTCTTGTCTGTAACTCCCACTATTCCAAACAGGCTGCACCATCAAACCACACACATATATAATAATATCATTGGCACCATATATGACATGATCATCTAACTCACTCACCTCAGAAACTCGAGAGACCTGCACCCTTCTGCAATAGCAATCACTCCTCGATCAGTGATGCGCACGCACCTATTGTTACAGCACAGACACTAGGGTAGTTAAGTAGAGATTAGTTTAGTTTGATATAAACGACAGACGTTGATATTCCACATACCATGTCAGATTGAGCGAAGTCAGGTCTTTGCACTTAGCTATTCGAGAAAGGCCATCATCAGACAGATTCTGAAACGTTACGTCCACTCATGTTTAATGTGCTGAATGTAAATTATTTGAGTGGACGCTTTCGCTTTGATATACCTGAGCACCACAGAGATCTAAAAACTGAAGGTGAGTCAGAAGCGATATCTTCTTGTATGCAGCATCTGTGAAACTGTATTGAAAATATACAAAATGGGATCAATCTTTACGGTTGCAAATTATAAGAAGGATTTGATTAGTTTTACCTCGAAAGGGCATAAAGATTCAAACTCTTAAGTGAGGAGCAGTTCTCCAGTATCATTTGCAAACCCTTATCCGTTATCTTGACGCATCTAAAATACACAAATAATCCGTCCTTTGATACATTATCAGAATCATTTATTATGCATGACATGAATATACTATCAATTGACATGATAAGTTGCAAGTGGGGATATGATATTAAAGATGCCAAATGACACCACTCATTTATATGATCTGAAGTAAAAAGACAGCAGAAAACACGGTAATGTACCAAATGAATTATATTTACAACATGTGTAGAATCAGTAGTCTCTTAATGCCAGCAACATATAAGACCATAATACCTTGTAAGGTTCAGCAGCTGCAACCCTTGATAATTTTCCGCAATCAATTTTAAGCTTTCATCAGTGACATTCTGTTGTCATGGATAAACCACCCATGTAAGATGACCGTTCAAGATTAAATCACAGACATTGTATGGCAGATACGACAAGCAAGTATGATCAGAATACCTTACAACCACTCAGGTTTAAATCAATCAAGAGTTTACAGTTATTGACCAAGTACCTAATACCAAGATCTGTCACCCTGCAATGAAAATCCTATCTTAAGTATTGAGTGAGGACTTTTATTGCAGATTTACTCATGAAAGTATAACATAAATCCATAATAAAATCCAAATGCAAAGGTATCAAGTACCTGATGTTCCAGTAGATCGAGAAAATCTTTATTTTCGGGCAATTGCAGGTTACAGATTCAATTCCTGCATCTGATATCTTTTGGCAGCCATTCAAATTAAGAATCTCAATATTTTTAATAGTATGTCCGCACTGCATATATAGCACAGTCACAAAAAAAAAATAATAAAAATATTAGAATATGAGATGAACACGGATAAGGTAGTCATTATAGAAATGGAATCATTTTTCATAACTTATGCGTAATATACGAACTCATGTTCACTTTCAGTTATTTCTCATGCACTAAACTTGAAATCATAAGGTTCATCAAGCCACACAATTGAGACAAAACGATTTAAAGTCGCAAAAGATATAGATGCATGCAATATCTATCTGAAAATGCCACCTTGGTTTTAACGATTTCAAGATGCTTGTCTTCAATATCACGAGCAAACTCAAGGATTACATGCTTCACATTCTGATATCTCGGCTGCATAACAATCACATATGTAGATTTGTTAGCAAAAACTCTTTCCAATGCCATACGTAGAAGGAGATTCTGAATTCTAACTTCACGATGACAGGTTATTTGATCACAATATTACAAAATCAAATTTTCAAAGGGTACAATACTAAAAACAATTTCTTTTCTGCATGTTCATCCAGTTTTTTTCTCAATCAGCAACGTGCAGCTCCTTTACATTAATTACAACAAGAAAAAAAATGAACACAATGAAAGCAGAGAGAAGAAGATATTAACCAGTGAAAGAGCCGCCACAAGGCGATTCCCTGCATTACTCATCTCATGAAAATCAAGAACCTGAAAAAGACCAAATTTTGAACTAACATAATTAATCTTCCCACAATTACCTCATCGACAACAAATGATTAATCTTCGCTCGCGCACACACACACACCAATATATTTTCAGATAGGGATTGGATAGAAGCAAAAATTGATCACTCCATTATCAAAGTTGAAAACTTTGAATGTACAGACACATTCAAGAGCTACAAAGATGAAGCAGAAATTTACCATCCATAGCGAAGGGTGAGAAATCAAATTCCGATTGATCCAAGGGCTGACGAGCAAAAGATTGATTAGATCCCTTTGCGGAAGTCTTGTGCTAACAATATTCATCACTTCTGGCACCGTTTCTCGGTTCCATAATTCAACTGTTTCTGCTTTTTCCGCTTCCATCTTCTTCACTTCGCAGCCCTGATTGCGGCTCAACTGAAAAACAGGCGACCTGCTACACTCTTTTTTGCATTTGGCACCCCTCAACTTTAACTTTATTAATTTACTGCCTCAACTTTTATATATATTATGTAAAATATCATTATCATACCTCTTTCAGAATACTAATGCATAGTTTTCAATATACATAGATGGTTTCTCTCTCTTTTTCATTTTTAATAATTTATAATAATTAATATGTTTATTTTAGGTTTTTTATTTTAAATATTTGATAGGAACAAACGCTTGAACAACTCATAAATAATGGATATGTGCCTTCATTTTCAAATTGTTTCTTTCTTAAAAGGAAATAGGCGTAGCTCAACCATCCAAAAAATTGAAAGAAATGATCATTAAAATTGTTTTCTATCTGATAAACTAATAGAATTCTATATATGTGTGTATAACATGCAACCAAAATCTCGTTATTACATGCATTAATGAGAAAAATCAATTTCATATTTACAAAAGAAAAAGAAAAAGGGATTATGGATCCTAACTGGGACATCTACTTTGATGTATGCTAGAGTTGTGAAGAAACGTGGTTACAACAAAAGCGCATATATATATGTGTGTGTGTGTGTGTATCCTAGCTAATGAAGTGGGAGGAAGAAAGGAAGCAGCTAGCTACTTATTGGAATCTGATGGTTTGGCATTGAGAAGAGGCTGCAAAGCCTTAACGACGATGGTCATGTTGGGGCGGAAGTCGGCTTCGTATTGGACACACAGTGCTGCCACGGCTGCCAGCTTGGCGATGGCCTTTGGGGGGTATTCCTCTAACTTTGGATCTATGCATTGCTTCACTTTATCTTCACTCAATCTTGGAGTTGCCTGCACATCCATCCATCACTTGTAATTAATTCATTTATAATTATACTACTAGAGATAGATAAATAATAATAATTCATTGCCCACCCATGTGACCAAACTCTGTTGGCCTTTGGGCATGGTGTGATCCACCGGTTTCCTCCCAGTTAGGAGTTCTAACAACACCACTCCAAAGCTGTAGACATCGCTCTTCTGGGTTATCTGTCCCGTCATAGCATACCTATATATGTGTATATATATCATTTAATTTAGTTTAGTTTAGGAGCACAGAATGGAATGAAATGAAAGAATATTAATGTTGAGCTAGGGAGTTACTCTGGAGCATGGTAGCCGAATGTGCCGAGGACACGAGTGGAGTGGAGTCGAGCAGCAGTGTCGGAGGACTGGTTGGTCAAGCTGAAGTCGGCGATCTTAGCGAGGAAGTCGTCGAAAAGCAAGACATTGCTGGATCGGATGTCGCGGTGGACGATGGAAGGCTGGCATTTCTCGTGGAGGAACTCAAGTCCTTTTGCTGCACCAAATGCAATCTTCACTCTTTCACCCCACTTGAGCACCGGACCCGGTTCCGCACCCTGCACACCTTTTCGACCTGCACGGTGCGTATCATGAGATATGACGCATTCACGATGAATACTATACAATATACCTAGTATATATACGTACACACCATGCAGAACATCATGTAATGACCCCATGGCTGCATATTCGTATGCAAGGATTCTATTGTCCCCTTCCAAGCAATATCCCATCAACCCCACAAAATGCTCGTTTTTAAGCCTCGACACCATGGATAGCTGCACTAACATATATTAAATAGCTAGCTAGAGAGTTGAG
>AYJT01082976.1:0-17137 GCA_001278415.1 Ocimum tenuiflorum | reverse complement strand
TTACCCTCTGCTGTTGTTTTAGAAGAAGCTTCATATTCCTGCACTCATAATTATCACCTCTTTGAGAAGGCATCCCCAGGGTATCATCACCACAACTGTAAAGCCAAGTAAAACAGTATAACTACAAGAAAGTACGTATTCTTGAATATGACCATCAATGACAACAATGAATCAGGTTATTCCTTTAGCAACAATCCCTGAGACAAACAGTTTCATAAGCATTCCAACATCTAATAGTTTTCCAGAATCAGGTTATTCTTTTAGCTATCCACTTTGTTTCACCTCTTCTTCATCCCAAATTCACTAAAGTTTATCTAAGTACTTTCAGCTAAACATTCTGTGAAATCGCAGTTTTTAAAATGTTAAGAGAGGCTGCTATCAAAAAAATCTGTTAGCATTAAGGGTCGTGCTCATAGCTCAACCACTTGCTATTTGAATACTTTAATAGATTAATTAATTTTTGACATGCACATAATTTACAACCATTAACCTTCTTAGCTACATAATTATTCCTAATGGTAAAATGGAAACACCAAGGTAAAACCCAACTGACCCACCATGTCTCACATGCAAGAAAGAAGATTGTGCACCTTATCCAGCAATTTCGGCATACATCTGGATCGCACTCCCTATCAGCAGCAAAGCATGGGCACTGACGACTTCGACACTGGCTTTTAGCACAATGACATCCTCTGAAACGGTTCTTGCAACTCTTTGGACATCTGACAAGGAGAATATCATTGGACTGTACAGAAAAAAGGCATTTCACACAAAAAAGAAAAAAATAATGGATATTTAAGTGGACGAGGTTCTACAAACACATCGAACTGAAAGAATAAATAAAATAATTTGAGACAAGAAGAAGATAGGCGATATGTGATTCAACACTACAAGTACAATCCAATGAGTTGCAAAATTGAATTAAAAGAACTGCAGTCAGCTCACCCGCAGTATTTCTCACAGCAGGTGCCATTTACAAGGCATGGGCAAGTTTTCCCGCAAGCGGTTTGGCACCCACATGGATTGTACTGCCGACAAGGCTGGTCCTTCCTTTCAGAAATCCGTTTCCTGAAAGATTGGTACCCCGCAGATTTCCACGTGTACTTTAGGCGACGAACTCTTCCTTTTCTATGTAAAAATCTTGATCTTCTTCTTGCACCCCCACCCTGCATCAAAAGTCATTGTAACAGGTTTCAAAACATCATATAAATGAAAATACACGAGCGAACAGAAAAGGCCTTACCATAATCTCATTACCATCAGTTTTTAGACATCCATCAGAAAGGTCCATTCCATCACCATCTCGAGAGAACATCTTGTTCTCAGAATGATGCATGTATCTAAAGATTTCTGAACAGCTCTTCAAGCCAGTCAAGAGGTTCCTAGCGATCAAACAACTGCATGACATACATAGTCCATCTTCAGAGCATATACATAGTCCATCTTCAGAGGATAGTTTTGATATTTAATATAACCAAGCAACTGAGCAAGTCTGTGAAATACAATGAGGTGTGAATCTAAAGTGTATAAACAAGCCAGCTTGGTTGAACTAAAGCGAAATATGGATTAATAAATTTCTATTCTGCATTTATTGTTGAGAGGATGTGGATGTAAACTGTAATAGCTTGCTCTCAGATACGTGAATTGAGAAATGGTGGAAGTTTCATATAATTAACTCCAGGGTATGTAAGTGTGTTAAACTTATGAAACAGGCACACAAAAGAGAAGGTTTAACCTGTTCCGGCCAAAAATCTGGATACCCTTTTCACATAAGGCCTTTTCAAATGGTTTCCAACATTTGTTGTCAACTATTTCTTGTTTATACATACTTTCATCAACAAACTCTTCTTTATTTAAGGTGTCGCCTCTGCTAGTCACAGGCTGATTACTCTCACTCTCATTTGATGCACCACTGGCAGCCTCCTCCTGCAACGATTTGTCAAAGTCTAGAACTGGAAACTCCTTCCTTGTGGAGTTTCTAGAACTTATAGATTTGACTTTCTGTGAAGAACTATTGTCTTCATTCTCTTGGAGATCAGAATTGGATGTTACCATTTTTTTCTGCCTTTTCTTTTTGGCAACTAGAACATTTTCTGCTATTCTCTTGCTACTTCTTTTGTCAACACCGGATTTTCCAGCAGATGTACTCTTCGCTGATGATGTCACATCACTATTAGGTTTAACCTCTGATGAAGAATCACTCACACTCTAGCAAGATTTTGATTTCTTCTTAAGAGATATACCTTCGTGTTTCCTCTTCTGAATTTGCACAGAGGCAGCATTAGATGGAGGTGCAGCTATTTCTTCAACACTTGCCTGCCTGGAACTCAAGCCTTCTGATTCAAGGACCTGAGTGTTGAAAGTTAATGAGTTGTAGATAACATAAGAAAATGAAATAACGGAAAAAATCTAGTTATGCGGAATGGTATTAACATCTAGCCTAAAATTACAAAAAGTGATTATTAAAGGGAAGGCACATCAAGACAGAGTGACAGTGAGGTTGCATATTTGGATTTGAATTTTTATGGCCTACTAATTAAGTGAAAAACTATAAGAGAAAATGTAGAATACTGGTATCTAGCCTACAGGAAACAAGAACACTATTAGATAGGCAAGGCTCATTAGCATAGGTTACATGAGCACAGATGGCATTATAGACTAATAATTCCTTTTCAATTGAAAAAGAACAAACACAGAATACCAATCGGTGGCAGCTTGGACCACAGGGTTCCTTCTCCATACCCAAACAAGACCATGTTAGTTGTTTTTCCACCTGATGGAAAAAAATAAGATAGGATCATCAACACTGCTAGTAACAATTATGATCATAATTTCCTGAGATAATAGACTCACAGGAAAGCTTAGATCTTGAGAGCACCCGTGGAGTCTACAATCAAAAACCTGCCACATAAGGGATAATAACTTAGAAGGAGAAAATTGTGCAAATGAAATGAATTAAATTAATTGTAAGTTACTGATAAGAAAATGAAGAATCAGTATAAAGAAGTGGTATTTCTCGCTTACTAGACAGCGACGACAAAACAGGTTATCAAATGAATCTAGAGCTGCATCGAGATCTTTATCAATATATGGATTCACAAAGCCTTCAACATTTCCATTGTTCACAATCGATGTAACACTGTTACTCTTCATATGATCTTCAAATCTTGCCTGTATAAGATGTTCTATAGTGGTTTATCTTTGTAAAGCCAGCAAAACACGGATGGGAAACAGCTGGACCAAAGTTCTCACTATGACCAGTCATTTTCTAATTCATATTATAATGGAACATAAAAGCCAACAGAAACGATTTAGATATGCACATATTCAATCATCAGTAATAGAAGTGCACACCTTGAGTTCAGAAGGTTTTCTAGATAGAGACTGGGCCAACAAATCTAATGTCATATCAGAAAGCCCCACTTCTTTGATGGTCATTCTGACAGTTACAAAAAAGAAATGTCATTAATTCCATAGGTTTCCAACGCCACACGTTTTCAAATAAGGTAAACAAGTAGACAGGAACTCAAAGGTTGAAAATTATTCCTTCCTGGTTAAGCACATAAAATTTAACACATAAATTGGACTTTGCTTGGTTACCAAAAGAGTATAAAAACAACAAACCCCAAGATATGACACAAATATTGAAAAAGGGTGTTGAATGCATTCAATAAATGATATCAAATGTAAATTGTAAAAGAAAAATCCCCACATATAAAACTGCCAAATTTTCAGTTCTACCCTTCACTTTGCTTCTGCTTATCTCACATTAAAAAATTAGGAGAAAAAATGATGGAGAAGAACATATGAGTTTTCACGAGCTTCCTAATTTGCTCATAAAGAAAAAGATGAAATGGACAGGCAGATATCTAACAAGCTCCAGATTAACAGTTAAATGACTGAAACTATTTAGTGATACGGAGCAAGAAAAAACACCAGTTAAACATGGAAGAAAAGGGTTCAATGAACATTGAATAAAGGCTATTTTGGTTAATGATAGCAAAAATAAGTAACAAGATGATGGAAGAATTGGAATAACTTCGAGCAGAAAAAAAAATTGTAAGCACAAAAAAAAGGAGAATGAGTCTATGAATTTCTGCAGCCAATATACCAACCGAAGGATATAATCTTCGAACTCAACAAACTCCTTTTTTTCTTCTTCATCATCAACTGCTTCTTCTTCACTATCACTACAAAGTAGAGCCTCGCCACCATTCTGGTCATAATAGATACGCCTTCTGCCAACCACAGACTGATCCTCTGTCATTCTTTGATTTCTGCACAAACAACAACGTAATTAAACCTAACACATTAGAGACACCAAAAATAAAAACACAAGCCGGATAAATAAGTTAAAACGTTACTAAACATGATGAGAAGTGGGAAAATGTAAAGTAAATTCAGACTCACAAGAAAATTTGACAGAAAAAGCTCATGTGTAAAAATGTCAAGAAATTTGATTATGCTTAAAAGATAAAGTGACAGCCACATTGCAACAAG
This sequence comes from Ocimum tenuiflorum, assembly GCA_001278415.1. Classification (NCBI taxonomy): domain Eukaryota; kingdom Viridiplantae; phylum Streptophyta; class Magnoliopsida; order Lamiales; family Lamiaceae; genus Ocimum; species Ocimum tenuiflorum. Next base: position 12,637 of record AYJT01082976.1, on the reverse strand, counting down.
TAAAGGCACTTTGCAGAATTAGTCAGGATTCGAACACCAAGTTCAAAATAAGTAAAGAAAGAAGCAGTAGACCAGGTTAAAGTAAGTAAAGGCACTTTGCAGAATTAATCAGGATTTGAACATCAACTTAAAATCTGCATCCTAGAAACTTGTAAAAGAATTGAACCCCATTGTTTCAGTTACAAAGTCATGAAATTGAAGATTACTCATAAATTTGCACAGCTGAAGCAGTGAAATGTTTTTGTTACGGAAGCATGATGGCATTGCAATTTTCTCCTCAATGCACATCACAATATGGATTCACCTATCTAGAAATATCCATGCAGTATATGGTGGCAATTTCTTCACTTCCGGCAGCTTAATGGGACGGACAGCATTTTTTACTGCAATACTTGATCCTAAAAGAATTGCGGAGGGGGCGTATCCATCTTCTTCGAAGCTACTACTTTCATTATCTTCATTGCCTGTGCCAATACCATGATGCATATCAATTGCATCTTTCTGCCTCTTTGCCAGTAAATCTACACCTCCATCACCACAAATAGTCTTAAAGTTTCTTCTGTCCATAGATAGCTTATAAATATATTTTGTAACATCAATCACTTTCTCCGCATTTTCTTCCATCCGTTTCTGAGAGACCAAAGAAAGAACTACGAGTTTGAGATATCAATATCAATACAGCAAACAGCAATCAGCAATAGTTAGAGATTATGCATTTCACTAGTGCACCTTTATATAGGCACAGCGGTCAGAAGCAACTTGTTTCTTTAAGGATTCAATAACATCCATGACTTCTTGTGATGACGAACTATTTCCTTGGTAGTGAGATATCTGTTCGAATAAAAAAAAAAAAGAAAACACAAGGTGCATCATCAAAGGCCCGATTCTGGAAGAGTAAGTAGGATATACATCAAGGATGTATATATATCAAATGTTGGATGTGAAGGAATCAAAAAATTTAATTGATATTATACTTCTTCTCTTGAAAGCTAAAACTATGGCGTGGGATAAATTGCAACAAGGTACTAGTTACAGAACGAATCATAGAAAAGAAAAATTCAGACTAAATTCCCAGGATGTACAAAGCCAGCTGGCATATGATAGTATCTGATACCATTATATAGAGTGGAAACGGTAATGAATCAAAATTCTTAATTTCTATAAAATATATCAGTTTCCTAATCAAGCGCACACTGAGTAAAGATTAAGATGGAATGCAAATGGAATGCTGTCCATCAGCCTCCAGAAGAACAAAATTTGTGTTTTAGGATTATACCACGGGTCCGGAATCTCATATTCTTCTATAACTTATAATCAAAAGCCACTACGTGCACTCAATTACATTATTTTCTTACCATTTACGGTTTAAAAGAAGAAAGAAGTTCGAATAATGTGAAGGGATGGCAGAAGATTAAATTGAACTCCTTATACTCCTTATGACTGACCATCATAAACTCTCTTCACATCAGCAGTGCTAACACGGACCTAAACATCAGCAATTAAAACTACATTGCAAATTCCTAATTAATCATCGTCATTATCACGCGCCCCCGCAAAGCGAACAATATTTAAGGGTGAGAAGGAAAATAGCTCTCGTCTTTCAAATCCCATTCACCGCAAACTGCGATTAGAAAAGGATCGACAAGCAGAAAGAAACATTGTTAATCGAAAGATAGAGGCGATTTGGGAGAATTACAACGGGGTGGGATCCGGAGGCGGAGGAGGAGGCTTCGGGCGCCGACATTGCCAGATGAGAAGCAGATAAGGTGTCGATCCGGCAATGGAGGTCGGATTGCAGATCCGAGTCATGAAAAAAGAAGGGGAGTTGGAGAAATTGGCGCTTGGAATTTGAAAACCCTAAAACTGGATATTGAGGAGGTGGCGGATGTGGTGGGCCTCCCCCTCTCCCTCGGTATGCACGCGGCGCCAACTCAATGAAATTTTTGTTGGTATTTATAGGCTGCTCTGTCAGTTATGACTCCAGAAGTATCACTACGAATACAATATATAGTTTTAACTGCTAACAACTAACTAGTTTTAAATTATTTACTTCTTAGTAAAAAACTGGTTTATTTTAAAATCTAAAATTGTGCGTAGGTTTATAATTGCGTAGTCCTTCCGTTTAAAGTCGGAAAATATAATTGCGGGCGTTTAAAGTCAAAATAATGATTACAAATACATATATCCCCAAATTTCCTGACGTCGCTCTCCAAGAAAAGAAAATATTTATGTCTGGCTTCTCTCCTTTTCCTGCCTCTGCAATGGCGCCCCCTTTTCTCACGTGCCAAAGCAGAAGCGGCGGCACGTTTCTTGGTTGGATTACAATTGTTGTTGCATGTTTCTTTGTGGTTGTCACCCTCTCTGCGATTGGTAAAAGAGGATCAGTTGTTGAAGCGTGTCCATCATTTTTCCCGTGTCTCAAAAGTATTAATCTATAATTTCATCAAATTGTATTGTGTCATTTTTTGCAGTTATCCTGTGTAACCATCTCCAGACCTGAACTCTGCTTGCCTTTCTGCCACTAGATAGATACTTCTCTCTCTCCAACCTTCCTTTTCATTTAAATATTTTGACAAAAAAATGGGTAGATGAAAACAATCAGAAATCACATGTCAAAGAGAGTTATAGACTTGGTCTGGTCTGGTTGTCCTCTCTCACCTGATCGCAGAGCTTGGGCACAAACAACACAAGTACACGGCAGTGAATATGAATTTTCACATTCTACTCAACTTTTGGAATTAATTAAAAGAAAAAAAGAAAAGTAGGCCTACAAAACGAGCTTTCATCTGCATCCAATCAGTTTACCACCTCAGGAAACAATGGTAAACGCATTTTTCATGATTTTAAAGATCAAAGATTCGAGTTTACTTGGAGGAATCGATTTATTTATCATTGTCAAGTAAAAAAAAGTACAACCATGAAATGGGTATATTAGGCCTTTTAACAAAACCGATCCAAAAGCTATAGATAAAATGGCCCAATATCTCGCCAACTGGGCCACAACGTAATCCCGTTCTCTCTACAATAATAATATTATCCACAAAACGGACTCACCAGTTCCTCAACAGATATGAAGGCGAGCGGCGGAGTGGTGTTCGGCGTTCCACGCGCCTCCGCAGTTCTATTCAGCCATAGTCGCCAAACTGTTCGCTGCTACTCCTCGCCTTCTAGGGGTATATTAATTAACAATGCCTTTGCACGTATAAATGCACAATTTATGCGCTGCACCACGCAGCTTACACGCACCAGTTTGTGTAAGAATTTTGGTTGTTTGGATTCAGACCATGCTTTATTCGTAAAAGATGTTGCTGCCGCCAAACCTCCAGAGCATTTGAATCATCTTCTCAAGATTCTTCAGGGCAGGGGTATGTTGAATTTTCTTAGCTACTCATTTATTTATTTCGCTAGCCAATAAAGAAAAAATTAAGACTGTCTTGCGAATGACTGAATGTCACATCCTGAACTAAATAGATACTGAATGTATTCATGTTTTGTGTGTGTGTGATTGTGGCCGTGTCTCAATGGAATGGATGTGGTGTCGATCTAGGATATCTCTGTTTCTTCAGAAATGACATTGTCGTTTTGGTGTTAAAGTTGCATGATATAGCATTGGGATTACGTTATTAGAAAATCTGTCTTGGAAAGCGATTCTTTTGTGTTAATAAAAGTTTACATTTTTTGTCTCTCTGCTTTAGGTTAAAAGGCATAATTGTTTGGTTTTGACATCGTCGCTGCTTTTGTTTTGGCGGGTTCGGAAATGTCGTATATTTTGTTTCTAGGCAGCCTCTGAGCTAATGTATATGTGCTAGCTAATGCCGTTGTAAAACCATATTTGGATATGCATCATTAGATTGAGAATTCGATGAAGGAGATTGAAAAGTTAAAATAGCAAAATTAGTGAAAATGGATCTTGTCAGGTTTTATTTTATATCAGTGAGTCGATAATCTAAAATCCTTTTATCATTTCTGAGGATTGTGCATGCAGCTTGAAGTTATATAATGAGTCATTGACTTTATATGTTTTCCCCTTCAGGATATTACTTCAGTTAGTTGACTTTAGAAACATGAGTGTAGAAAGAATGTTTCTTCTTGAGGATATGAAAATGAGATGTTTTTATTGAAACTTGTATGGGGTTATACGCAAATGGAACCCTTAGCTTTTGCATGAAGTTGACTGAAAGGCTTGAATCTCGCGTGTTGGTTGATTATTAAAAATGTCTCATGAGTCGAATATGTTTGTTTACATACGGTAAGAGTAAATTGTTTAATTGTGTGTTGGAAATTTCTGATTTTACTACCACCATGATCATTTTCAATCTTACTCTTTGACAGGTGAACAAATTGTTTCTCCTGGGGCAAAGCAAGGTTTGCTTCCACTTGTTGTTCCCGTCTCCAAAAACAACTCAGGTGCATCATCGCGGCCTGTGGGAAGTTGACATTTTATGGAAATTCAAATTGCTACTATAGTTTTTTTTCCAATTCTTTTGACATCATCTTAATTTTTGCTAATTATAGGTTCTGTAACTGCATTGATGCGGTGGCCGACTGCTCCTACTGGGTAATCTCTGTTTGTTATTAACAGGTCAATGTTATATTTCCGATGATTAATCCTTCTTTCAAATATACAAGGATGGATATGCCTGTGGTAGAAGTTCGTGAATATGGGGTTTGGCTTCTGGCTAAAAACGTGGGTAATGCGTGTTTGTTCATGTATCATGTGAGTTCATAAACGCGTATGATGTACAAGCCATTCTCTTTGGAAACAGGTTGAGCAGTATATCAAGAGAATCTTAGTGGAAGAAGATGTTAAGAGCCCCCAGGAAAGAAATGAGAAATTATTTTATGTCTCAGCTGATGCAGGAAATAACTTTTACGAGAAGGGTGATTTTGCTGCCTCTCAGCTTCCGAGCATAGAAACCTATCTTTTGAAGAAGGTAGCGTTGTAGTGAACTTTTGCTCGTCACAATTGTGCATTATTTAACCAAGCATCAATCCTATTCCAGGTAGGTTTATTTCCAGACATACTAGAACGCAAAGTAAAGCAGCATTTTGACAAAGGAGACCATGTAAGATAATTTTGGCACAACGGCATTTCTACGTGAACTGGCTTTTATTACTCTTTGGTGATACTCAACACATACTGGTGTAAGGTCTCAGCTTTGGTGACGGGGGAATTCTATACCAAAAAGGAGCACTTTCCAGGATTCGGGCGTCCCTTTGTGTTTAACGCAGAAATTCTGCTGAAGTTAGTATTTTTGTTCTTAAATATACATTTCAAAACATAAATCTCCGACAACCTTCAATTTGACTTGATTTGTGGTATCCTTTGATTCCTCACACAGAGTTGGACGAACTTTAGAAGCCAAAGATGCTGCAAGGGTTGCACTGAAATCACCATGGTGGACACTCGGTTGTAAGTATCAGGTATCTGTCATTGAACACTGTGAGACCATCAGTTTATTTGCTATTGCATGTTTCTTAGCTCTTTTTTTTTTTTGGTGTAATGCTCATTAGGAAGCTGCTGATTTGGCTCAATGGGAGGATGAGCAAATTGAATATATAAAGGAGAAGGTGACAGATGAGGGGAGGCAAGAGGACTTGAAAAAGGGAAAGGAGCCTGCTCAGGTATTGAATCTTGCAGGATATGATTTTATTGAATGGTGTTTCTCTTTTCAGATTTTCTTATCCAAGAATCAATTTTCTTGCAGGTTGCACTGGACGAAGCTGCTTTCCTATTAGATTTAGCGTCAATTGATGGCACATGGGATGCATGTATAGATAGAGTTGCTGATTGTTACAGGCAGGCTGGGCTTAATGATATTGCCACATTTATTCTTTACAGAGATTAATTTCATGGGGGCATGAATTTTCCGCGTCTAAGCTATTTTGGCAATTATTTGATGTACTGAGCTTCATGTTGGCAGTAAGCCAGTAGCCTTAAATTTTGTGAAATGCTTCAGAAATTGTACGACATTATTGAAAATCAAATTGAATAAAAGTTTCTGCAGAACCCCCTTACACATCATGACTTCCTGATGCATTATGTTACAAACTCATTCACATTCGCTCTCTCTCGTTTGTTTAATGAATTTATCTTGTACAGCATATTTGAAAGAGCATACTGCGTTTCTCCTACAAAGTTGCAAAATATCTCCCAGCAGTGGTAGAACTGTAACATAGGTATTCTAATATTCCTTTCCTCATTCTCATCTTATTTTGCTTTGATATATGCAATTCATTTGTAACTAGCGATGCACACAAAAATATCCAAGCCTTTTTTCATATATTACTCTCTAATTGGGCATCATAAAGAATAACATTTTCTCAGTGGAAGACACACAGAACAGCGGGACTATAATTCATTTTCAGCTACTCCTCAAGAGAAGCGTGTTTTCTTTCTGTCACCTTTCTTTTGCCACAAAAATAACTTCTTCAGAAAACTTCTACCCTCTTTTTTCTTACGAGGAACGATGGCCATGGAGACAACTGTTTTTGTGTCTGCCTCTCTTTTAGTACCATCTGGATCATTAAACTTACTCGACGACTCTACTGCATGATTAGTACTCACAGTAAAATTCTTGTTTCCATCTTGAATGTCATCTGCGGTTTTTGGAGTTGGATCAATGTGATCGCTGTCTTCTGCCAGCATGTTATCTCGCAGGGACAACCGCTTACTAACGGTTGTCTTAGGATCTGTGCTGGGGATTGCATAGTCAGCAGGTGTAGATATGACAGCATCAAAAATAGCTGCATCCCTAGGTGAGGCCAACGCCTTCAATTGCTTCCCAAGATTTAGAATGGTTTCTTGACACTCAGCCAATTTCTCCGAAGCTGCAGTAATCTCCCAATCCTACACAATTCAATTATAAGTATGAGTTACGAATTCACACGTCCATTATGCTCGAGCAGCTTGTTTTTAAACTTTAAGAGAGTCAGAAATCAAATTTCCTGAAGTTCTAAATGTCGAGAGTTAATTCTAATGCTAAGTTTTTCTCTTCTAAAACTACACATGCCTAAAATATCTGGGATGAACCTCTCGCTAATATCTTGATATTGCATATAATCTCTAGTGGAAATTGATATAAAGGAGAATTACGAAAATAAATGATGATATAACTGACTCTATAAGAATCTGTTTTAATATATGTAGCTAATGATGGTGGAAAAGAATTGTGATGTAAATGCTTCTAAACTCCTGAATGATGCGTGGAGCTTTTGGTATGTGACTTTTCTGGAAGAATCTAATTGAATTTGCAACAACAATTTACGATGATGCAAATTTGAGATCATTTCTGATTATTTCTATACAATTGTGGATGCAGAACAAGACTTACATCTCGAAGTTGTATCTCACAGGGGTTTCCATCATCCTGGCCTTCGTTGCTTTTCTTGCTGAAATAGTGAAGTTAGAAAAAGAAACCCATAAAATATGTTTGAAAGAAAAGATTAGCTTAACATCTACCTTCTTTCCTGTGTCTCTTGGTCATTGCAGGATTCTTCCTGTTTCTCAAAAGATTTTCTTGTATTTTCAAGAGCATTCTTTGAAGGTGATATCTTTCTGTCAACGTTTCTCTGTTCATGATATGCTTCCACAATTTGGGTCTCCAGGTTATTTGTCATCTTCCAATTTTTTATTTGCTCTCCTGCATTTCCTATAACTTGTACCATAGTTTCCTTCTCTGGTTGATTTTCCAAAGGTTCCGCCTTGATAATTTGGGACTGGGCCCTCCTTCCAAAATCAATAGTTGACGACTCTGTATTTGCTGGTATGACGACCAACTTTCTGGCCTCTTCTCTATGGATGCTCAATCTGTTAGATTGAGCTGAGTGATTAGCTGATCCACAATCAAACTCACTCGCACTCCTTGATTCATCCCACTCCAGATGACTCTTCATTGCATCCTTCATGCTCGAAACATCTTGAAGGGAAAAGCAATGATTCATGACCCAGTCCAAACTAGAAGCTACTAGTTGAACAAACTGTTCAAGATTGGCTTTTCCATTCAGCAAATCGTTGCAAGTTTGGACAAATTGCTGCAAAATATCAGATAGTTCAGCAGATTTCCACTGAAACACTCGAACAACGTAGCCTGTTGATGTTGCCAAATGCTTGTGTGGTAAAATCTTTTCATTCTCTCCCATGAAAGATGCTACTGCGGCATTATCTTGAGGTGATGTATCTATTGCTTCAAGTAGCTCAAGAATCTTGCATATTGGAATTTTTACACCACACACTAACTTCTGATCACTCTTCTTCATTGTTGAGATATCATTCCCCTTTCCTGTATCTGATGCTTCTAAGCTGAAAGATTTACTTGATACTTGCCTGGTTACTTTCGGGGTCCTTTTTCCATTAAGATTCATAGATTCTGAGCTATTATGATCCAAAGCAACCTTCATATCATCCAATACTTCATGAGGGCTTATGTTCAAGACTTGACTGTACTCCACAAGCATCTTCAGTAAGTCGTCCATTTGCCAAGAAGATCTATTGGCTGCTATATTTTCATTTTCAGACTGAATTTCCTGGACTGTGATCGAAGTCTCTGATTCAAAGCCACGAATTCGAACCATCTCATCACCAGTTGTAGGTGACAAATGCCCTCCAGACAAACCAATTACTGCATTGCCATCCTCAGACGAATGATGGGAACTTGTGGCAGCTGGATAATCCATAGTAACTATCGCCAACTTTTCCATCTCAGCAAAGTCATCCATGAGATTCATTTCTGGAGTTCCCATGTATCCGTTAGATTGTTTTTCAGTTTTGAAATGCTCAAGTTCTGATATTAGTGCAGAAGCCCAAGACTCTGCACAGCTTGCTTTGTCATCACTGCCGAAATCAGACACTGCTGCAAGAGAGCGCTCCTTCTTGAATGATAATTCAGCTTGTGCTTCGCCTTGTAATGAGCTGGATGCTGCACGAGCAAACGTGTTTCTGGGAAACTGGGATTGCCTTGATTTGTTGTTGAGTTCATAGTGAAGATTCCTGTTCTCTTCTTCCATTCTAAGCAGCTGTTCTGTCAGAAAATTGATCCTTTTGCTTGGTGTATCTGCTGCATCATCAACATTATACTCAACGGAATTGAACACAGAAGAGTTTGATCTTCGTCTTCTAGTCCCAACTTGATCCTTTCCAAGCATTTCAACTTCATTCTTCATTCTTGTCAAAGCTGCAGGGCCAGGTAAGCGTCTGCGGACAAGATTACGCAGCCTCAAACACTCTTCCTCTAATTTAGCGATTTTTTTAATGCTCTCCTGCTGTTTCTTCTGAGCTATGTCTGCTGCTCGGCGGTTGTACTCTGTCTCCTCATTCCTAATGTCAAGCTCCTTCTCAAGAACACGAAGCTCGTAGGTGAGAGAAGCCTTTTCTTTCTCAGTGGACTCTAGCCTTAGCGTGAGGGCATTTAGATCAGCTTCGTGCTGAGTCGCATATTTATTCAAATCTTGGATCACCTTTTCCTTTGATGATATAGATTTATGGAGGTGCGAGTTTTCAGCTTCCAATCGAGCAATCATCTTGCCTGCTTCTGCTAACTTGTCATTCAAAGCAAGTCGTTTTTTGTCAAGTTCTTCTGCAGTCTTGATGACAGCAGTATGAATGCGTTTCTCCTGATCTTCTCGGACGAAATGTAGTTGCTGCATGCATTCCTTCAACGCTGCTTCCAAATGGCTTATTCTTTCCTCAGAAACAGCTTTCTGTTGTAGAGCGTTATCAAGCTCTTTCTTCATGGCTTCCCTCTTGGCTTTTTCCCACCCTACATCAGCACAGATTTTTGTGTCTGAGTGTGTGTATGTGCGTGTGTGTGTGTGTGTGTGAGAGAGAGAGAGGGAGAGAGAGAGAGATGAGACTTGCAACATTAGAAAGAAAGATCACCTGCCATAGCTTCCTGCGTAACCTCCTGTTTCTTTGCACTGTAAGTTGCTGCATATGAAAAATTAAAAAACAATGAATTAAAATGCTTTTTTACCTTCAGAAATCCAAAATTATAAATTAAGCTGAATATTGCACTTCCAAAGACTAAATCATCTGCCCACCGATACTGCTCCATTTTCTAAATTCTCCGTCAAGTTTATTAATTTTAATATAGTCATTATAAAAATAAAATTAACATGGCATAATATACTCCAACTCATATCTATTGAAAATATTATTTAAAAAATCACAAATCCTGGTCATGACTGAAATCAATTTTGATAATCAGATATTTAGTAAAACTGAAAATTCAATATAAAAAATAATTACACACTCTAATCGAATGGAACCGATCCTTAACTGGTAAAATCAATCATCTAAAGCATGCAAAATTAAAATTTTGATATATATGTATATATATTAAATAAAAATTTAAAAAATAATAATGGAGTAGAGAATGGGTGATATCTTTTCCTTTTCAATGGTCTTACACTTGGTGCAACGGGCATCTTAGGCTCAGGAAAAATTGAAATTTTACTCAAAATGGATCCTAAAGTCACTTAGATGCTTCAATTGCAGTTTTGTAGCCAATTTTATTCTGTGGCAAGTCCGCAAGTGGCTAACCGAAACTTCATGCATGCTGCTACATGTTTCATAATTCTCACGAACTTGATATAGGGATTCAATTAGATTGTTCAAATAAACCCAAGTAAATGATTATCATAAAATTGCTGGCTAGTTGAAGTAGGTGCAAATACAAAGAAGAAATTCAAGCAAGATAAATAATTATTTCAAAACTTTAGAAAGTGCAAATTGAAAATTCTAATCATAGGTATCTGTTCAAAAATAATTTTAGGGCATTCTAATTTGACTGAGATTCTCTGTTACACAATTATGTTATCCATTATGTGGACAGTATAACACTGCTGTGTAATAGGGAATCTTAATTGATTCTAGTTGATTGTTAGTGAGTCGTCTTAGTTGTTGAGAAATTGTGGTAACAAAAGTGGTGTTTCAGTTGCCATAGAAGATAAAAATGTGGATTACATCCACATTGGTGCCAATTCAATTTTGATACACCAATTTGTTACAACTGACAAGAGGTATAGTCTAGTAAGTAATTCTATTTCTGTGCAATTTCCACAAGCTCATTAATGTGCACTGTTTTTTTGAGGTGCAACTACTATTGCTTTTATCACGCAAGTCGAATGCAATTCAGTCCATAAACGCACAACACATGTATCAAGTGATAAAGTGACTGCTGACGAAATGCAAAAACAAATGAGTTAAGAAGAAAGCCCCCTAAAATAAACTCTGTTAATACAACAGTAAATTAAAAGAAGAAGATTAACCTTCGTTGTTGGCAGAGGAACTATTTTCCTTTTCAGCTGCTCTAATTTTTGCTCCACGGCCGCCGGAACTAGAAAATTGAAGAATTAATCCGATGAAAATCTCCACGAATCCATTTTTAATTGCGAAAACATTCAGGCTTTCCAAATTTCAGATCACTATGCCTCCACAAATCCATGCATATAAAAATTCACCAAGCTTTACGCAAAGGATCCACCATATCTCTAAAAAAAATGAGTAAATCACATGTTTCTGCTGACTCACCGGCTTCTGATCACTTCTGAGAGAGCAGAGCAAATTACAAGGAATTTAATGTATGTATATCCCCTACCTGTATGTATATATGCAAACTCCGCGCGCGCGTGTTGAGACAGGGGAGAGAATGATGTATAAAGCGGGAGGAGAGGACAGGGGTAATGTGGGGCGGGTCGGGTTGAGAAAATGGGTAAAGGCCGGGTTGCTTTGATCCGATGGGGTGTAGGGTCGGGCGTCAGTATCATTGTCAGCGTCAGTTTTCTTAACCAACGGGATATTAAGTAGAGTGGGAAAATGAGTAATTAATTTGGGTAGATACAGTAGTTTTTATGCATGAATTTCTTTTTTTATTTATATAGTTTCCTCTTTTATTTTCCGATCAACTATCATTATGAATAATAAATTTATGCGCGCTGTCGTCGAAATAAATGACTGGTCGTTAGGAAATGTAATTTCTGAAACCAAACAAATGAGGTCGATTATGTACTCTTTATTATTTCGCAATTGAGGTCGAAATTAAATATCTTCGTTTTCCAAAGGAGGGTTCTTATTTGTTAATATATGTATGAATGTTTTTTTTTCGTTCTATAACTGTTAAATTAGATATATAGTGTGACTTAATTAATAAAAAGTTACAGCATGTGAAGATCAATTTTGTCGAAATGGAGCTGTGCTATACTTAACTCATTAACATATTTACAATGAATTAAGATATAAATTATAATAGAATTATTGTCCTACTCAACATAAAGTTCCTTTTGATTTTAAATTAGATAATCATTATTTAACTATGATTTATTGGGAAAAAAGACCCAACATTGACTATGCTTGGATCCCCTATTTTATAATAGTGTTACACGTTGTATTATACTATACAAATTTTTGGCATGTGAACTAATTGAGATTATTCATGATGGAATCTTTACTTATTAAGAATGTGGTTAATCTTCATTGATTTGTATACATATAAATAATTTTAACCGAGAGGAAGAAGGGGGTTTTCAAACATAAAGTGGTCTTGCTTATATTTTCAATTTTATAGTTGATCATAGTCCCAATCAGAAAAGGGCCGGCTGAACTTTCTGGTTATAATTTGAGTATACAACGGCAACGCTT
>AYJT01082916.1:0-13922 GCA_001278415.1 Ocimum tenuiflorum | reverse complement strand
CATTGATTGCGCCAGTCAATTTCAAATTGGGCCATGCTCCTTTCTTAATCTCCTCTTGCTTCCTATTTTCAAATTCAATCGTCTTTCAATCCTAGGTTGTTCATTAAGTGGCGGCGATGGATGGCGGAGATTTGTTGCAGCGTGGTAAGCGAGTGCAACTGTTGATGCGAGAGCAACAACACCAGAGCGGCAAGGAGGTGTAGGATGGAACTCCGCCACGTGAGGGTGGATCCTGCCTTGAAACGTCGTCACAGTGACTGTTCTGCTGATTGCATATTGCAATAGTGCAACAGTTGCCGCCGCTCTTAACTCCGATTTTGAGCCTGCTGTTCTCACTTTCTACTTCTGTCGGCGGTGAGATATGGTGGAATGAAGAAGAAATTGGGTGTGATTAGAGATTTTTTTTTACTTTTAAATAATATTGTATAATTTAAAAAGTAATAAATAAAAATGAAAAAACAACTCAGCGCCCACGTTGGCGACACGTGAACTTAACAGCTGACTAGGATGGTTTTTAACACCGTTATTTTGTTGGGATGGAAATCCCTAATGGAAATAAACGATTGAATTCCTAATAAAAAAAAAAATAGAATAGATCACCTCTTTTATCAAGAAAGTTGGGATAGATTTACCAGTTTTCCCTAGATTAAATGGACAGCCGTTCATTATTATAAATATCTTATATTTTGATTCATGTCAAACACCATTATTGCAGTTGATTAGAGTAGAACTGGTCTTAAAATGTAACATATATAGGACTGTGTGTAATAGCATAGGTTCGTGAAGAACAAGAGCTGGAGGAATACAAGTCCTAAATGCAAATGAAGATCAAGTTCTAAGTGTTACCCTCAGATGTATCATCACAGCTGAGAGATACCACAACTGATCTATTCAGCTTTAAGTATAAAGTTCACAGTTGTCCTAACAGTTGTGATAAGCTCACCTGTCATAAGTTCATTAATCTAATCCAGCTAAACAAAGAAAGAACAAGAAGACTCCAAAGCTGACACTCAGATCAGCTATCTATCACTTCAAAAAAGTTGAAGTCAGTTTCTAGTCAACCTTAAAACAGTTAAAACTGAGATTCAATAGAATATCAGAAGTGATAAGACATTCAATAGAGCTAACCTACCACTGTACCTTAAAAGGTATTCAGTACTCGGTTATTGCCCAGTAGGTAAAAATTTTATCCAACTTTCCAGCGGATAAAGAGGGTGATAAAGTCTGCTACGAGCACATCAATGGCTTCACTTTGAGAAGCCAAAACGGAAGGATTTGTCCGTTGTCTCACAACAGCTACTATTCAAATCTTTCCTCTATAAATAGAGGAGATAAAGCAATGAAAAGAAGTTACAGACACGCGCATTACTATCTCACATTCTCTGCTCTTTCTCATTCCCTTTAGCCATCTACCGAGTTTCGAACTCGAGACAACCCAGTAATCTGAAGCTCTCAGCCAAGGATACTGAGAAAGTTCTTAGATAGACCTTATCTAAGAACAACTACCAAGCCTGATTCAAGTTCCTGGAGAGAACATAAATCTTCTCCCCGCAGAACTAAGATGCCTAGGAGTGGATCCAGTAAAGCTTTGACGAACTGCAGTGCCTGCGACAAGAAGTGGTAGTAGCTTCCCGTTAGAGAAGAATCTCGATTGGAAATCATGTTAACACACCATGTACAAAAAACATTAGTGATTTCCCTTCATCTAGAAGAAAGAAAGGACATAGAGTTGTTTAATCCGAACCTCTATAATAATCGTGTCTTTTAGAGCTTTATTTAAATTCTTGCTAAGTGTTCAAACTCAGCTACCTCATAGTAGCTGGAGTATAACTGAGAATAAACCTTAACTGACCTACTTGACAACAAATCAACTTTATGTAACCCAGCTGACTTTCTCACAAGTTAGCTGAGATAAAATTAAGCTTACCATTTGCGCAACTGTATTATTAACTAACGCTTCCACAAAGCTATATTGTCTGATTTGGGACGAACAAGTGGTATCAGAGTAGTTGGTCCAAAAGAGTAACTATTTTCTGTCACTAAGGACCTGATCCATCCTTAAGTGTTTATTGTTGCAAGCAAGCTTATATCAGTTATTTCCAAAGATGGCTTCAACCCCATTGCCTAAGTTCTCTATCTAGAATTATACCAGCTGGAGGAGGAGAGTCAAAGCTCACCTTTTGAGCCAACATGAAGATATGTGGCTGGTGATAAAAGAGGGTCCTCTAAAGATCCAGAAGGTCAACACCAATCGCACCACTCATGACCAGCCAGAATATGTGGAGAAACCGCATGCAAAGTGGACGTCCGACGATAAGAGACGTCATCGACTAGAGTATCTAGCTCAAGATATTCTATTCTCCACGCTTAATGAAGAGCAGTGAATAACGTAGACAAATGCAAATCAACCAACGAAATCTGAGATTTCCTTAAGGATCTTTGCAAAGAGACTGAGCATATTACACGCAACAAATTTCAGGTTTGCGTGGAAAAGTATGAATTGTTCGCTATGCTAACCGGTGAATATATTATGCGGATGGAGGTCCAGTTCAACTCAATAGTCAGTGAGCTATCAGCTCTTAGAAGGACTTATCCAGTAGCTGAGCTCAAAGAAAATATCTTGGCACACATGCCAAGAGAAGACTGGTTTGTGAAGGTCACAACAGTAAAGGAGCGTGATATCTCCAAAATGCCAACGAAGGATGTGTTCGCCTCCCTGTGAGCACATGAGTTTGATCTAGCTCGGATGAATGAGCATGAGGACAAGAAGGCTACCCAGCAACCGTCAAAGCTGAAGGATGCTGCTCTTTTCATCAAGAAGTTCTCTCCGAGGAAGCAGCAAAAGCCACAATTCACAGCTCCCGTAACTGTGCCAATTGAGAAGCTATCCATCACGACTGAGAAAACCTCAGCTAGCTCCGTTCAGGAGGGGAAGAAAAAATGAGAATTCTCACGAAAAAGCTTGAGAAAGCCAAGCTGAAAGCTCAAGCTGATAAAGAAAAGAAGCCCGATAAGTCGCACTTCAAAAGATGATAGCAGCGGACATGTTTCTAATGTAATGCTCCTAACCATCGTAAATTTGACTGTCCACAGATTGGCGAGGAAGAAAGAGCAAAGCTGAAGAAGAACTTCCAGAAAAAAAGTCTCAAAAGCATATGCAGAGGCCTTGCTAACCAGAACCAAGATGCCGAATATTCCTTATGATGATCAAGTTCTGGAATCAGAGTCAGCTTGCAGCTCCGATGATGAGGAGCAGTTTGTAGCATTGATGGCTGACATCCAAGAGGACAAAACTGAGACTGCACTTACCTCTGCTGAAGATGAGGTAGCGGAATCCTCTCAGTCTTTGCATATACAAGAGCACAAAACTGAGGACTCAAAGTCATGTCATTCTGACTCTGAGGATCTATAATTGGAATCCCTTCCCAAGGATTTCAACTACATGTGCACTCTGCAATCGAAAATTACTCATGAAAATGCTTCTTTCAAGGAACAAGTCTTAAAACTAACAACTGAACTTGAAAGTGTTCAGTCACACACAACTGTTATTGAAAAACTTAAGGTTGAAAACTTAGCTCTCACAGCTCAGTTGGAAACTTTAAAGAACAAAAACCTTGAGCAAGATAAAATACTTGCATCTTTTAATAAAAGCTTGAGAGACTTAGAGCATCTCATAAGCATTCAAAAATTATGCATCGAAAAAGGTGGGTTAGGACATGATCCATCAACTTTGAATGACAAAACTGTCTTGAGCATGAATAAAGGTAACGAGAAAATAGTGTTTTTCCCAGCCTAAACTTAAGTTGGCCAGTCATCTAGGTCAGCTGCAGCTCCCAAAGCTGCATAGTTGATTGGAAAGACAGCTACCATTCCCAAAGCTGTAAAGCCAAAGGACACTCAGCTGACCAGAACACTAGCTACAAAACAACCCAGCTCTGCGAAAGCAAACTGGAGGCACCCCAATTCTGTGAAGTCAGACCGGAGACCCTCAATCAACCAACACCCGCAAGGGACGAGACTTAGCTATGCTAAGTACAATCAACTGACTGAGGAAACCAATTGTCAAGGGCTCGAATATCAACCCAGAAAGCCCAAGACTATTGTCCGAGGGTCAGTTCCTCGAGGTCACATAGAAAAACCAGCTCTAATTAGGAACACAACTATTCAATGTAACTCACACACACATGCACGTTTTAAGAAGAAGCATCACGATCGCATGTATTTTCAAATTAGGGTGAAAAAGAATGCAGTGAAATAAGGTGCCAACCTGGTCAAAAAGCCTAAAATAAAACAAGTATGGATCCCCAAATGGTTCATCAACTTGCTGACCCGTCAAGACCCAAAGTAACACTGGTACCTTAATCATCCTTTATATGATTGCAGGTCACAGAAGAGAGACAGTCGTGGAAGAAAACAACTGAGTTGTGGATTCTAGACAGCAATTGCTCAGGCCACATGACTGGGATCAGGAAAATTATGTTCGACATCAAACCAATCAATGGTTCTTCAATTATTTTCGGGCATAACTTCAAAGGAAAGATTGTAGCAACTGGAACTATAAGGATCAATGGAGTTACCCTCAATGGTGTCTCACTCGTGGAAAACCTCAAGCACAACTTAGTAAGCATCAGTTATCTTGGAGAACATGGCTACAAGACGATTTTCACCAAGAATGAGTGCCTGATCAAGAACTGTATCTCCAAGGAAATTATCCTCTGAGGCATCAGGAAAAAAGGTTTGTACACCGTAGACTGGAATAGCAAGGGTTTCAGCTCTTGCTTAGTTTCAAGAAGCTCGACAGAAACAAGCTGGCTATAGCACAAGAGGCTGAATCACCTCAACTTCTAAACCATCAATCATCTTGTCAAGCATAATTTGGGATCAGTTCTGCAATGGACCAGTTAGAGACTTCTGCGCGGATCATGGGATCAGTCATGAGCACTCAGCTCCAAGGACGCCGCAACAGAACAGTCTTGCAGAGAGAAGGAATAGAACATTGAAGGAAGCCACGCGATCCATGTTATCTGAGGCCAAAATTGGACAAAGCTATTGGGCTGACGCTGTCAGCATTGCTTGCTATACTCAGAATCGCAGCTCCATCAACCTACGGCTCACTAAAACTTTAATAACCCGAAATTTTATAAAAGGGAAAATATTTATTTTCCATTTATAGTAATTTCTATTTATAAATTTTAATAATTAGTTATTAAATTGCGTATTATTAATTATCTGATTATCCAAATACGTCCACAGCGATCAATCGAATCCTGTTTAATGAACCTCATATACCTTTGTGTTCGTAAATTAAAACCTGATAATACGGTGCAAATAGTGTTGAGAACTGACGATCCGATATTCTGGTATTAATTTTTGAAGATTAATTAGACGAAATAAATTTACTATTTTACAAACGGGAAACCACCGACACTAACTGATCGCAAAAGTTCGAGCGTAATTAAAAACTTACACAGCACAACTTTTCGAGCAAAGATCTGGCACCAAACTAACAAACATCGTAACTTGGAACGCAAGAAATAGCATATATAATTGCATGCAAATGTGTTGCTTTGCATGGCAAGTTTTTGCGAGTATGTTTAACACAAACGAGTGGATATACTACCAACAGGAACGTCTTATACAAACGCCATGAGCAACGAGCTTGTTTGAACGTTCGGTTTTGCCGAAACAATCGTCAAATTTTTATTTTTGTATGTTTTTGCAATGCACGTCAATCCGTTCACACCAAAACAAAGTGTGAAGCTATAAATGAGTAGAAACGCACTCAAGGGTGTAAATGCCACCAACAAAGTGGAAGAAACGACACACTTGTGGAGCCGCCGTGCACCGGCAAATTAAAATATTAATTTCGCCACAAAATATCTTGGGAGAGAAGCTATTACCTCCGCCAACCCCATGCACTTGTCAACTTGCTTGAACAAAGGACCAAATTAACCTCAAATACTTGGTCAAGAGAGGCTCCCAACTTGGTTTGCCTATTTTGCCCTATTCTTACGCACAAAATCGTCGGAAATTCATCAATTGTAACCCATTTTCAAGAAACTCAGCTAGAAAGGCTAAGTGTGAGAGGAAATAGTGAGGAAAGAGAATGAGGTGAGAGAGAGAGGTTGGATTGCCGGAAGTTGCAGCAACTCGTTGGAAAAGAAGAAGACCCAGTTGTTCTACCAAGTTGGGATTTTGGTGGGCTCATTTCTCCAATTTCTCATCACCATCTTAGTTGATTTAACTCTAATAGGTAGAACACACTTTGTAAACCATAGTTGGTGGAAGATCTGAGCTCGATCGGAACTTTAAAAATGGCCAAAACTAGAGGTATATCACCAACTTCGAAATCATAGTTTCGTGTTAGTCGATGATGATCAATTGTGTTTTAATGTTTAAATCTTGTATATTTATATTCTATGATGTTTGGGGATCATGAATATATGTTTTGATCGTATTTTGAGTGGTTGGATTAGAGATACTTCGTTGGAAGGAAACTCGGTCAACCATTAATGGTAGACCAGATAAGTAGATCGGGCTCATTGAGTGGTTGATTGAGTCGATCAATGCTGATCAAGCAGATCGATGCTCGATTGAGCCGATTGATTCAAGATTGAGCCAATCAAGACCTGATCGAGTCTCACCTTCAAAACTTTATCAAATTTAATACAAATCAACCCTAAATATCCATATACACCAATACTAACCCTACGAATCAAAATCAATCGATACCCACGGTCGGTTTATGCGAACCGTCGTTATTATACTCTTGTGAAATTTTCACATTTTCAAATCAAATCTCTCGAATTAAAGATTCTTTTGAATCATGTTTGATCAGTGAACCTATTCCTTGAAATTCTCGGACCCAGCCGACATGTAAATTGAGAAAATGCCTAAACGTGCCATGCAACCCGAGAATCCAACGAACCTCATTGTAACTCGATCAAATCATATCTCAAGCTCAACTATCCCTAGCGAAGCTTGATAATACCCATCAGGGACTCAACTCCCATCAATTCCCTTAACCAATGTGATACGCGATCAGTAACATTAATCTAGTATGATTAACCGATTAAGGTCACTTAAGCAAAGAATCTTGATACAATGATTCATAATTTGCAGAACATGACCAGTAAACATCTGCTGATCCCAAACACCCATTTTTCACGAGGATCGAGGTGGGATTTCTTACTTATAAAATGAAATATGATTTAACTGTTTTGTTGCGAAATCAAATGAAAGCATGTTTCATTTTCTGATGAATATCATGGTCAGAAACTGTTCTGTAATGCTATCTGATGAATGACATGATTGGTGGTAACAAATTCGAACCTTAGTGGTAATGTCGGTTCTTAAGGTTAGTGCACTAGATGGTGTCGGTCAGTTATGATACGAGCCTACTGATGCCTCGACATTGAGACCAGTAAAGAACGCCTACTTCCTGGCTCATACGAAATGATAGCATGTGTTTGTAAATAGTGTAAGGATGGAAAATACTCTATAGAGTTTCATGAAAATATTTTGTGCGCGTAAGGTGGACTGCACTGAAAACCCTTACGTATCACCAATGCGAATGACATAACAACTCAAAATTATGTATGTATCATTTTGGGCATGTGGTCACTGAGTGTAATCAATGTACTCAACCCCTGCATGTATTTCTAAATATGCAGGTTGAACAGCGGATGGAGGTGGAGGGTGCCCGAGCTGTGTCAGCCAATTATTAAGTGAAGCCCCGGGTTTCATATCGTCATATATGTTACCCAACCATTGTCTTTTGTCGCCATTATTATAACTCTGATAACCAAAGTTGGTCTATATTGTTTTACTGAAAAGAAAATCTACTATTATTATGTATCTTCTAGACCCGGATTGGAATATTAAACTGCATATTCGCATGTTATCATTAAATTGTGAATTACTGTGTGTCTTATTATATATGTCGATTCAAATCACATCCCTTGTTCCCCACCGTCGTTGCGTTCCGGAGGACTAGCTTAGGCCGGGGCATGACAAAAACACCTTATGAAGAGTATAAATGTCGTAAGCCTTCTTTGACTCATCTACGCACTTTTGGTTGCCGATATTATATTCAAAATAATGGGATGTCAAAATTAAATACGTTTTCTCCAAAAGCTGATGAGAGTGTGTTCCTGGGATATGGATACCCCTCTTACAAGGCGTTTAGGGTATTCAACAAGAGAACCCTTCTTGTGGAAGTCTACTTTAGTGCAGAGGAACACTGCGGAGCTGACTTTGAACTGCTTAGATGACGATGAGGCTCACGTTCAGCTGGGCAACACCCATAGTGTGCAACTAGCTGAACCAGCTAGGCATATCTGGGAGCATGGTTCAAAGTTCAGCAACCTCAGTCGGAGTCCAAATGACTGAAAAGGTCTATGATGCAAAAGTTCTCACCGAGACCTTAAGAACTTATACAATTGAAAATTCAACTGAAGTTGCCATTGAAGCAGCGAAACCACAACTCAAGTTGAAAACCCAACCAATGATAGCACTGGAGCAGTTCAACAAATTTCAGCTTCACGCAATCTAACTGAGGAAACAACTGAGTCATCAGCTGAGCTGGAGACTACTGGAACCCCAGCTCTAGGAAAGAGAATTGTGATGGAGACAGTCACTGGAACCCAGCTCTAGGAGAATGAGTTGTGATGGAGGAAACCAGTGGAACCCCAGTTCTTGAAGGAAGAACTGTGATGGAGGAAGTTGATTCATTCAAAAACTTGGTGGACATGCCAGTAACAACTAATTCTCCCGCCCCAGCTGTCTTTCATCCTTCAATCGCCCAGCTCGTCCGAGTTGGTGTGATCAAACCTTCTCGCTGGTTAAGGGATGACTCAGCTGATGACATTTTGGACGACGTAGATGATCCAATTCACACAGATCATGAGAAGCCTTCTTTAGTTGCTTCCTATCTCAGATATAGCCTTCAAAGATAGAGGAAGCCTTAGCTTCATCAGATTGGATCGCAGCTATGCAAGAGGAGCTTGCTGAGTTCATCAGGAACAATGTCTTGTACCTGGTGGATCGACCATCTCATCAAAAGGTCATCGAAACAAAGTGGGTATTCAATAACAAGAGAGATGAGAATGGCATCGTCACCTGCAATAAAGCTCAATTAGTAGCCAAAGGGTATGCACAGTGTAAAGGTATTTATTTTGATGAGACCTTGGCACCAGTCGCAATAATATAGGATATAAGGTTCTTTTTAGCATATGCAGCTCACCATGGATTCATTGTCTATCAAATGGATGTGAAGAATGTGTTCCTTGATGGAGAGTTGTCTAAGGAAGTTTATGTAGAACAACCACCCAGCTTCGAGCAAGGTAATAAGGTATACAGGCTAAGGAAAGCCTTGTACAGTTTAAAGCAAGCCCCGAGAGCTTGTTATGAGACCTTGTTTCAATTTCTGCTCAAGAATGGATTTTAGAAAGGGAAGATAGACAGAACTCTCATTCACATTGAAGAATATGGAAATCTACTCTTGGTTCCAATTTATGTCGACGACATTATCTTTCATTCTAAAAATTCAGTTCTATGTGAGAAGTTTGCTCAGCTGATGGAAGGCAACTTCTAGATAAGCATGATGAGGAAGATGTCGTACTTTTTCGACTTCAAGTCAAGCAGATGCCAGAGGGTATTTTTATCAATCAGGAAAAGTGTACCCAAGAGCTGATCAAAAAGTTCTATCCTAGAAAGACAAAATCATTAAGGATCCGTATGAGCACGAGTGCACAACTGACTCTTGATGAAGAAGGAGAATCAGTAAACCCTACAGCGTACAGAGGCATCATTATATGTCTATTATATCTAACTTCCAGCCAACCTGACATCAGCTATGCAGTTGGGGTATGTGCTAGATTTCAAGCTAATCACGAAAAATCGCACATGGATGCAGCTATAAGTATTGTCCGATATCTGAAGGGTTCTGAAACTCTAGGGCTTTGGTATCCTAGTGATGATGGTTTGGATCTAAAGGGTTTTTCAGATTCAAACTTTGGAGGCTACCGGATTTAGGGGTGTGCAAAGACCGAACCACAACCGAACTGACTGAATTCAGGCGGTTCGATTCGGGGGTAAATTGATATCGGTCTGTGGTTAGTGAATTTGGGAAAAACCCGAGTATATTTAGTTTGGTCATCGGTTTTCTTTCTCAAAATCATCGGTTTCGATAGATAGTAGTCTTGTTCGAAAAGTATTTCATGTACATCTGACACAATTCCTTCAATTTCACTCTCTAATTTTACTAAAGTAATAATATTTACTCTTTCATATACACTTTTCCCCTTTCCCCATATCCGAAACCTCTAGACCAACCCCACCACTTCTTACTAAATCAATCGCATCACTTTATTATGGACAAAAATTTACACCCTTTACACCATTCATGCATGGAGAAGACCATCTCATACATCCTCCTCTTTCATTCTCTGTTATTCATCTTTTATTCCTAACTTCCAACCTCGAGCTCCTCGTTTCTTTGCTTTCTATCTCTAATGGCAAGTGTTAGTCGAAACCAAGATGGTGATTAAGCACAAGAGCCTCTCTTCTCCTCTCCCTCTCCCTCTCCTTCTTTTCTTTCTCATTATCTCTCATTGCCAACCTTTCTATCATCTTTTTTCACAGGTGGTTGAGAATCCATGAACAATGCCGACATCTACCTCTCTGTCATGGGTCAGTATATTTTGTTCGGTTTTTACCGAAAGATCGACCAAAACCGAAGTTTTTTTCCAGTCAAAAGTCAAGTCAATGGCAACTCTATTCGGTTTTGTGGTTGGCGGTGGTGATACGATTCAGTGATGAGGTTGATTTTTGGGTGTGCCGATTGGTTTTCCACCGAACCGATCGATTGCACAAGCTTACCTGGTTGATAGAAAAAGCACCAGCAGAACTTGCCGGGTCCTTGGTCACAAACTGATCTCATGGTTCAGTAAGAAGCAACACTCAGTTGCCACCTCCACAGCTAAAGCAAAATATGTAGCCGCAAGCAGTTGTTGTGCTCAACTTCTTTAGATCAAGCAGTAGCTGCTAGACTACAAGATTCCAATTGAAGTAGTTCCAATATTCTGTGATAACAATAATGTCATTGATATCACTCAGAACCCAGTCCATTATTCCAAAACCAAGCACTTCGACATCCGATATCACTTTATCAGAGATCGTGTGGAAAGAAGGATGATCGCTTATTGGAAGACTAAGGATCAGCCAGTAGATATCTTTACCAAGCCATTTCAGGAGTCCAGATTCAAAGAGTTGTGTTTACAATTGGGTCTATTGGAACTGGACATGCTAGCTGAAGGAGAAGATTGAAGAAATTCTTAATAAGTATAGAACAACTAAGTCCCAGCTCTCAGCTATCAGTTTTTAGAAGTTCAACTGGAGGGTAACTGAGTCCGGGCTCTCGGTTGTTGTTAATTTTTGGAGTCAGTCAACTGAGTCTTAGCTCTCGACTGACACTGAGAACTGATCGAGGATACTGTCAGTTGTCGGGTTGATCACTCTGAGTGGGACCCCCGATATATGGTCAATTGTCAATTACTTAGTAAAGAGTTCACAACTGAGTCCCAACTCTCAGCTCTAGAACTGAGTCCTAGCTCTCAGTTCTAAAGAGTCATGGAGAAAATTGTTGTTTAATAAGTTAGCTGAGTCTAAGCTATCAACTATGTGCATGTCATGAGAATAATTCTTGAAGAATGATTGAATAAGTCCCAGCTCTTAGTAACTATTGTCGAAGGGTATTAATG
Source organism: Ocimum tenuiflorum (assembly GCA_001278415.1). Classification (NCBI taxonomy): domain Eukaryota; kingdom Viridiplantae; phylum Streptophyta; class Magnoliopsida; order Lamiales; family Lamiaceae; genus Ocimum; species Ocimum tenuiflorum. The sequence goes on along the minus strand of AYJT01082916.1, from coordinate 2,160 downwards.
ATGTCAAAGGGCATTAATGTCTCATCTTTATTGTATTTATTTCAAATTTTGAATGCTATAAATGTGCATTAAAGTGACTGTGACCAGCCGAAGAGAAGATTCACTTGGAAGCTGCCACATAGAAAGTAGCTAACACGATCGGACGTGCTGGGAACCGTCTTCGCGCATGATCTCAACACAATCAATCCAGTCCGTTGAAATCTTTTTCTAGGGATGAATCCCAGCCATTGATGGATTTCTCTATTGCTATAAAAGGGAATTCTTCATGCATGATCACCCTTTCGATCATCAGCAACCAAAACCTACCGTATAGAAAACTTCCCAAATCTTTTTTCAAACCCTTAACTTCAAACCCTCACAACCTTCAAACTTCTATAATGGCTTCAGTCGCTCCTGATCAATCCTCTCAAAACATACCAGTAGCCATTCTTCTAGCCACCCTAGCCTCCATTGTAAAATTTGGGGCTAGAGAACTCACTTTTTCCGAGAGACAGCATCTTCAGATTGAGAAGAACAAGATACTCAATCTACCCCTTTGGAAGAAACAATACGCCGACTATCTAGAACTAGTGGAGAAATTGGAGAGGGATCTTCAGAAATCTGGTGTCCTACAATTCGTCACATCAGCACCCCGCATGTTTTACCCGAATTTTGTAGCTGAATTCTATAAGAGGGCAATCATTCAGGATGATTGTCAGTCCCCACCACCAAAGTCTACGGCACCAGTATCACAGTCTCACTGCCCCCCAGCCCAGCTGTCGGCCAGATGGTGGCCCTAGTAGCTGATTTTGAAACCAGCTCCCAACATAGGTACACTAAGGCAGTTGCACAAGAGTCAGCTAAGGAGGAGAAGTTCTGAGAATTGGAGGAGGTTCTCCTTGGTGAGCGACAACTGAGCGGTAGGGGTGTATCGACCCCTGCTAAGAAAAGGTCCCTTGTGACCTTGGCACAGAGAGATACAGCCTTGGTAGGAAAGAGAAGAAAGCCAGCTACCAGGGCACCAAAAGCAAAACCCCAGCAAGTGCAAGAGACATCTGCCCTCAAGTCCGTCAAAAGAAAAATTTTGCTGTCCAGCAACGAAGGCATCGATTCCGACTCTCTAGTTCGAATAATCGATGAAGGGATTTCTGAAGAAGGTCATGTTGTGGATCAGACCTCTCATCATCCATGGGATCAAAGGCTTGATTCCTTCTCCACTATCTCCTCGGAGGACAATCGGATCCTGATTCCACCTTCTGGCCACTCTTACAAGTTTCACACCTGTCAGCGCATCACTGACTAGTGTCTCCCCCTCCTGCCATATGATAGTGGGAACATGGATATCATCCGATGGAGTTAGCCATCTGAAGAATTGATGGAGGCTCAAGCTCAGTCCCGGCTAGAGTCTTTTTTTAAGGAGTTGTAGCAGTTTCAAAACGATGAACATCCTTTGATCCAGCTGACTCTGTAGGAGGCAGTCAAAGTTCTGAAGTACCTCTACTGGCAGTTCTCTGTGGAACTCAATGATTTAGTCATCCTACTGGCAAGGTTTGGATGCACTTATTGGAAGAACGAGGAGATCTGGCTGCAGAAATAGCTAGGTCATGAGCTGGTCAGGCCAGTGAAAAAACGGGAGCTCCTTTAAAGGATTAAAGATATCATCATTTACCGTGTAACTGTTCAGTCGGATGAGCTACCCCCTGAAAAACAAACTGATGAAGGGCCTAATCGGCCAAGCGAGCAAGTGCAGTCCACAAAGGGTATCATCATTCGATCCACTCCTCCAACCTGCCAGCTGAGTTCAGGTTTCTGCTGAGACTCAGCCTCCTCATCCTCTAGAAGACACAGTTGCTTTGCACTTGCCTACTTTCTCTCAACACTCTACTACAGCTAGTGAGGAGGATGAAGTAGCTGATGCTGATCAACCTTCAAAGATTACTTCCCCCGTGCTTTCTGATGATAGAGTTGCATCCGAACCATCAACTGCCAAGTCTACAGGTATTTATCAAGAAGTTCACAAGGATGGAGCAGAGACCAGCTGCTCGGAAGAAGCTGACTAGGATGTTTCTTCCCCAGAGTCACAACTTCTAGAGACCCAGTCCGGGCTCCCACCTGAATGAGGGGAGGATTGCCCATTGACGATAAATCCCTACCTGCTCCATCACCTTCTCCAGCTAACCT